>JAOTQG010115634.1:0-11317 GCA_025631175.1 Iris virginica
GGCGATGGGGTGGGGGTATGTAGCTGACGAAGGCGATGGGGGTAGGCGTGGGTAGCCGAGGAGAGAGGGGGAGGGGGAGGGGGAGAGACGGGGTCAGAGGGGTGGGGGGGTTTATGGTTTTCTTTTTTTTTTAAAATTTTTGATATAATTCAATTTAAACCCTGAAGTTTATTTGGGAGCAAAATTACAAAACAATCCTTAGAAAACTCACGTGTTTTGCACGTGAGTTGAAATTCGTTAAGTATCTAACGAATCCGTCAAAAAAATCCTATTTCAAAACAAAAATGCAACATTAGTACTCATTTCGAAACTTTTGACCTTGAGATCTGTTTCGAAACCCCACGAAAACATTGGGGCCTAAAATGAGATTAACCTTAACTTAATTATAAAATCTAACTTCTATATTAATTAGAATATTTATTTTTTAAATTAGGTTTGTTTTCTTTTGCAGACACGGACTGTAATTATGCACCCCCGCGCACGAGATCATTCCCATAATTGGGCGGTACGACTCGGAATCAAGATTAAATACTCGAGACAGAGAAGAATAAGAAGATTAGGGCATAAGCTTCAAAGCTAGAGATGCTAACAGGAAGAGAAAGCTTGGCCAGATTGGTCGGAAAACGCCGTCGTTTCCTCCCCAATCGACATTCTCTTCTCTCCTCCACCCCCATCCAGGTCCGTTCAATCAATGCTGATGCTAAAAAAGATTGTACCGCACAACACTATAATGGACGATGTAAATCAGTTCGGGTCATCAATTATTCTGTAACATAGGATGCTGATGCTATGTTGTACTGCTTCTGTTGATTTTTTATGTTTCAAATTCAGAACTGCTTGACTCTTAGAGATGATGCCAAGAATGGAGCATCACATGGTGAAGATTCAATTGAGGAGGCGCCTGCGCCTGCTGCTGTTGCTGATAAGGTTACTTGTCCCGTTTGCGGGGCCAAAGTTGGAGGCGATGATTATTTGATCAATTCTCATCTGGGTATATTACCACATTTCCCTATTTATCTTTGTATTTCAAAGATTAGTTACAATATGTCATTGGAGTTTGAATGATCTACTTCTGTGTGTCTATTCAGATTTATTTTATTCACTAATGGTCAGTAAATGAGTGCGATTTATTAATTTTTCAGTTGTTTCACGGATGGAATTAGGGAAGTTGCATTTAAAAAAATCTTGCAACAAGTGTGCATACAATATTCGTAATGTGCACATTATATCCCTTCAAGGGCACAGTGAGACATGATAGTTTAAAGAGGTGAATTTAGTAAATTTAATTGAAAAACAACATTTGTTTGGGTACCATTTTTTGTTTTTATTTTCTAACATTTGAAAATGTCAATCGCGTAATAGGATTTCGGGTTGTGTGAAATGGAAGAGTGCATACGGGGTCATATGCACATCTACATTCTCATCATAGAATATAATTCATGGTGCGTGAAATGAAAGAGTGCATGTGAGTCACGCATACGACTTAAGTTAAAAGGAAGATTTTGTAGGATAGGTTATGGACCCACGCTATTCTATGGAACCAAGTGTTGGGCCATTCAAAAAGACCATGCTAACACGATGAGCTTTGCCGAAATGACAATGATGATGGACCTGTGGTATCAGTGGAAAAAATAAAACTTGTAATGAACATATACGAGAGGCGGTGAAAGTCGCTTCCATAGTTGAGAAAATGAGAGAATCTATAAACATGGTTTAGACAAGCACTAACTTTGCTCTCAGTGTACCCATTAGGAAGTGCGATGAAATCAACCTTAGATAGGGGAAGATCAAAGCTAACATTACCATCTATAATACAAAAAGATACGAAGATTGTGGCTTATGTGATGACCTTACATTTGACCCTAATGACTAGCGTAAATAATTCATGTAGACGACCCCAACTGGTGTGAATGAGGCTGAGTTGAGTTATTTGTTAAATTTGGAAGTCACACTTAGTTAGGGATGAGGGGAATCAAAATCTTAGAGTAACTTCAGATGCATGTAAATAAGAAAGAAGAGTTAGAGTCATGGATCTAAAATTGAAATACATGTCTATGGTTCATTGTTTATGAATGGACATCAGTTTATACAAGTTTTCTTATGTTACCCTGAAATGTGGTTACTGAGGTTTTGCAAGTTATCATAAGGCAATGGGCCAATGGCCAAATTCTGTTTTGGGGTTTGAACATTCAAGCTCAGCGAGCTAGTGCTGTTATTTCTTATCTGACATAAATGGAGAAGAAGGTGAGAGGGAGGGAGGGAGGATGCAGAATTGGATCAATTAATGAACATTACCTTTGATCACAATGAATGTAATAATGTCTTCGGCACTTCTAAGAGTTCCGTATATATATGGTGATTATGTGATTTAGTTACATTAATTGTGCTAAGAGAAGGAACATTCCTCAAAGATGAGAATTTTAGAAAGGACATGTTTCTAACCTTGAGCGTCTAACGCCACAAACACCTATTCAAATCGCTATAGAAAAGCTGGGTTTTGACAAGAGGAAAAGAAAATGTATTAGGGTCGGTTTTCGTGCTATTGAGCACCCTTCTTTTGCACGTAGTGACTTGGAGGTCACAGCTGTAAATTTTAGAAATAGTAGTTAACTTGTATGGGTACAAATTGTGCATGCATCAAACCCTTTCTAGTCTGCAACGTCTGGAACTCGTGCATTGGCTGTCCTCTCATAGAATGGAAATGTTATGTAGATGTAAGAGTGGAAGTAAGAAAAATAGAAAATGCTTAATCCTCCAACCTCTAGTCTCACTGACCTCTTAATGGTCTCGCAAGTTAAATGGCTTCTTGTAAACTACAAATGTCAGCTTGTACTACGTATCATCCTCAATTTTCAGCTGGCAGCTCCAAAGGCACAGTATGTAGTTGCCTGGATCATGTAGGTGAAAGTCTGCATGCAAATTTCTTGTTTTAGCTGTATCTTGAGCAATTGGTGTTTTGTTGGTTCAGATTATGTCAGAGTGATTAGCTTAATAGAACTCAATTATTAACTGTTAATGGTCAAGTTCTTAATCATGCTGCTTCATTGCTAAAAAAGCAATCACATGAAGCAATCATTATTGTTCTACTTAGCCTCCTTCCAGTTATTCTCTTTGGTATTGGAGCGTATCATTTTTTCATTGAAACAAACTCTTGTGTCAGCTGTTCCAAACTTGATCGTTGTGGTGCTTTTGGTTTCAGATGCGTGTTTGTCTAGAGGGACCAAACGAAGATTAAGCCAGCGCACTCTTCTTCAATTGAACTTCTGCTCTAGGTCAAAAGCAAAAGATAACTCCACTGAGATAGATTATATACAGAATAATCAGACTTGTAATGATGCTACTGCTTATAGGGCCTGTAGTTTAATTGACCCACATGTCAAGGACCTGGATGATACTGAACGGGAGCAATCCTTATGTTCGACTGATGTTCAGCATAATGTCATAGAGGGTTCAGCAATCACAGCCAATGGTGATAGAATCAACTATAAATTTAACTCCATGGTCAATGATGAAGGAAAATCAAGCTCCCATGAATTGCTACTTAAAAGTGAGATGTCTAAGAATGATACTGATGATTTGACATATGATCTGTGTGGAAAGTTTCTAGCAACCGTCATTATTGGCCGTAGGTTTAGTAAGGAAGTGGAGTTAAAAAGTGGGGCAAGTATTTCTCTCGATAGGGACCCTGCTAATGATAATGATCGGAATGCAATCAAGGTTTATTTCTTTTGTTTTTGGTTTATTTTCTGAATTTAATGACCTGATGAGTGAATTTTAAAGCAATGAATGGCCTTTGAACCAGGTGCTTTCTGCAGATTCTGGATCAATTAAAATGCTTGGTTTTATCCCACGAGAATTAGCTCAGTATTTGGCACCTTTGGTGGACATGTTTGGCTTGATCTTTGAGGTATTGTACCTTCTATCTAGTACGAGATCTGGCCAATTTGGTTTTCGTCCCAGGACTTTCTTGGTCAAGTTAGTCTTCATGTTACTTCAATACCCATGGGTCACTGCCTAGTGCGAGATACATGCTCATTTTCTACTGTAAAAGTGAAGCAAGTTAAAGGTCGTTTAGGAAGCAGTCCACCTCTTACCATATCTGCATCGAGAGACAGAAACCTTTTATGTGCTCTCTCTCGCTTTCCTTATCTGCTAAGGATTCTGGTAGCCAACGTCAAATGCGGAACAAGGCTTATTATTAAGTTGATGATTCCGGCATTGTTTGCCAGCTAAGTTATATGATAGGAATCACTGGATCCACTTATGCACTTATACCTTTAAGTGTCTCCTTTGAGGGCAATTGATCTGTCTGGTGTGGTTATGTTAGGAATTCTAATTGTGAAAGAGCTTATGTTGCATGGTTCTATCATCAAACTATTGGAAAGGTGATATCTGGCAACAATGCGAAAATTGATCTACAAATGCTTCTCCAGGATCAATTGACAAGTTCAAATGGGATTTCTGGGCGTGCACTTGTATGGAAAAAGTTATGATTCTCAAGAATATAGAATCCGACAGGACATATCTGACATAGTAACATTTATCAAACATATAATCCACATGATATACCTGCTTAGCAAACTCAAAAGGATCGCTGCTTATATATACTCACTGTTGGATTCTGGTCTTGTTATTTTCTTTTACCGGATCGTAGATGGCATTTTCTTTTGAGTAACTTGCTTCATGCAGTGCTCTCTATACCCTTTTTACGGGATTCTGTTGAAGATGACTGATTTCTAAAATTGTATCCTCTCCCTCTCTCTCGCTCTCTCTCTCTCTACACTATGCTACCTTTTTCAGGCTTTATTTATAGGTTCCCATGACATTCTCTCTACACTATGCTACCTTTTTCAGGCTTTATTTATAGGTTCCCATGACATACTCCGTACCTTTAATGAGAACCTGCTTTGTAAATATTTGGCACTTCTGGCTTCTCACTACAAAGAATAGATTAATCTTTTTATCTCTACTCACTTTGCTCCTATTTTTTGGTTTACCATCTTTAATTTTGTATGCATTCCAAATGACTGCTTACCTTGGCTTCTCAGCACAAAGAGCAGTTTACTCTGTGAATAGCCCTGTCATAAAATACAGCTGGGCTTCACTTTACCTCATGGGCTTCCTTGCTCCAACTCTTTGTAATTACAATGTTTTCAAGCTCAATTAATGTTCTTTTTCTCTTCATGGTATTTATTGTGGAGTTATGTTGCAGGGCTATATAGCGTCTATTCCAGAACATTCTCATGCAGCAGTCCCAATTCAAATTCGGTGTCAGGAGAAAATACATTTTGGTGGAAAAGAATGTGAAAAGTTTGAAACCTTCAAGTCCTTGTGTGGACATGCTTTACGTGTGATTCAATCTGGGGTAACTTGTTCACCTGGCATGCCGAAATACCAACAGAACTTCTTACTGTTAATAGAAGAGGCTTTAAGGACTACTTCTCATCTCTTTACCTATGAAGAGAAAACATTCTTAGGTGGTTATTAGTGCTTGGCATTCTTCATGTTTGTTATTTCTACTTATAGATTCTAATGTTTACATCTATGTTTTGGTTGTAGAAAAATTTATCTCACTTTCCGATGATAGTCAGAGGCTTTTTGTTCGCCTGTATACACGAAAAGGTCTTGTTGTTACTTCCTATTTTTAATTCCCATCTTAAAATTACCAGCAGGAATAAACATGTTTATCATGTACTTCCTTTTCTATCTTGAACAACGATGGTGTGCCCTTATTTTTACCATTTTGATTTGGGTAAACTTTTTCTGTATTGAAATGGCAATCTGCATAAAGCTGGTAAATGGGATAATTGTTGACACAAATGCTTGATATGATTCTAGATATTGTCAACGGGACAAAAATAAGCAACGCTGTAACTGAATGCTAGGAGTAGATCAGGTTATATTGTGCATCCCCATCTGATGAACAACCACATATCGGAAAGAGCAGGAAGATGGCTCTCCACCTGGAATACTAGTGAAGATGGTAATATCATAAGCACCGTAATATGAGATACTTGTGACCCTAAAGAAGTTTCAGTATCTACCCTCTCTTTTATTTTACTACAATTATTATTATTTTTTGTGTTCAAAAAGATTATCAGTATCGGGTTAGAACATGTCCACATGATAGTATGCCATGATGTCAAAGTTTTTGGCTTCAAAAAGAATTTTCTATAGCTTCACCTAGCAAGACCCAAATATCTCACCCTTCATGTAGGTTGACTATTGTAATTGCAACTCCATGTCGACACAGAGCTTCGTTGCTACTAATATGTGAAATGGAGAAAGGGAAATAAACAAAAAGAAAAAAAATAAAGAGAGGGAAAGGGTGTAGTAGCTGCAACCAGTGAATTTACTTTCGTAATATAACATTTGGTACTAGGTAACTTGTTTGCTGCAGCTAGAAAGATGGTATTTGGGCATTAGTAATATGGCCTACATGATTCTCTTTCTCTCTCTCTCTCTCTCTCTCTCTCTCTCTCTCTCTCTCTCTCTCTCTCTCTCTCTCTCTCTCTCTCTCTCTATCTATCTATCTATCTCTCACACACACACACACACACACTCACAACGCACACACAAATGAAGCTTCACTAGCTCGTGAACACCAAGGATCAGCTACTAATGAATTGTTCTAGCTTAACGAGAGGTCTTGTGTTCGAGCCTTCCGAATGCAGCTGCGTTGCTTTAGTGCCCTTGTGGTCCTAGTGGCTCGAATCTGGAGTAGTCGGCGGCTTGGCGCCCAATGAGGTGAAAGGAAAGTAGATGGTTAAAACACACATGAAAAAGCTATAGCTACTGTGTCTTGATGATATGCTAATAGATATTTGATTGAATACATGCTTTAACTGTTTGATAATACGATCATTTTACTTTGTCCCATAAATAAGTAGTCCTGTAGTTCTCTACGCGTTCTAATGTACGTAAGTTATTTATTTTTATTTGCTTCAGGACCATGGTTTCGGATGTCTAATATTTCCTATGCTGAAATATTGGATTGCCAGCAGGCAGTGAAGGAATTATCTGGTAATAGAATTACCCTAATACTTTTTGTAGTTTTGTGCCTTGCTGAATTACAGTTGGAGAACTTTTTGATGATCTTCACCAGCGATGACTGTTTCTTGTTCTTGCGATTATACAGAATCAGGCTATTTTTACTCCATTAAACCTACAAGTAATTTGTCGAAAGATGACTTGGATTCAGTATTGAGTGTGCTTACTGTTGGCGAGCTCCGTGAAATATCTTGTCTGATTGATAAGGTTTACATGCCTGTTTTTAAAATTTGATTTCTTTCAGTAGTTTTACAAGTTGCAACTATGAAAATGAAGCTAAGAAGTTACCCAGTTGTATTACCGGTGCATGGCTTCTAGTTTACTAACTGTTGTTCTTACATAATTTTCTTTTTTCATAATTAACTTAATTTTATTGTATTATTACGAGCCTTTGAAGAAGTGACACATCCTTTCTAGATGACTGTTGATATTCATGCTTCATTGTGTAGAACATGACATAGAGTATGCGATGAAAATGTGAGCTAGTAACATATTTTTGTTCAACTTGTACTCTTAGTTTTTGTTTATCAGCCGTGTATGCCTTTTATTTTTTTTATACTTTAGCTGCGGCAGTTAGTCCTGGAGGCTTAAATTGTTCTTCAGAGTCATGGTCTTAACTTGTGAATGACCGTCTATTATAGACCTTTTGCGTGATAACTGATGCTTGGAGAACTTGGCTTAATTCATCATTGCTGAACCCTCAATGCAAGGAAGAGGTTTGGTGGCCTACCCCACTACTATTGGTAGATATTCCATGGCATATCCACGTGATCACTTTGACATCCTTATAAGCTGGGTTGGCTCATGCAAACAAGCATACTAGGCTCTCTACAAAAGTCAAAGGAGGGCATGCACCTAGCATGCCTAAGAGCGGTAACACTTTGGTTTCAGGGCTGCACCTGGACAGTGTAGACAAATTCTGCGTGTGAGTCTGCCAAAGAGCATTTTTGGCACTTAGTCAAACATTGAGGGATTCGATGATGGTTTTATCCAAGTCCAGAATAAGGCACAACAGCCTGTTGATATAACCCAAGAAACATCGCAATTCCCCTGGGTAGTGTGTTCATTTCGATCCCTTGGGACAATCCTATCACACTGGGGCACACCAAAGGATTGTCGAGACATAATTTTTTATGTTCTATTATTTGTGGTGCGGTGTCCGAGATGCTAGTGTGCAGGTGCTATCGAGGTATTGGTATCTGCTTTTCTCGTGAATCAGGAAACTACCAAAAACTGCTGATAGTGTAGCGACCCAGCTTGGGGGCATCTACGTACCAATAATCAGCCTACATGTGCGAACCTCATGACTCAAGTGCAAGTTGCACATGTTCCTGCTGTGGACACATGGGCTGTGGTAATAAGGAGAGAGAGTGGGAGAGAGCTGGTATTGCTCGCTCATATGAATACTTGGTCTACGATCCATAAGGGATCATCAGAATGATAACGCGTAACAAAGAAATTTGGAATTGTTCTTATGACTGCTAGTGGTGTCGACTTGAATATAAATAGAGGTCTAGGCCTTACTTCCAAGACGAGAATGAGTAATGGGGATAGTGACTAGATATTGAGAACATTTATGTAGATCTCTCTCTCTCTCTCTCTCTCTCTCTCTATAACATACAAACTTCTATCCTCAGCCTATACTCACAGGTATTTCATTGTGTAACGCCAAGTTATACCCAGCAACCTGGCCTCCCTCATGGACACTGACACTATATATCTATCTATCTATAACATACAAACTTCTATCCTCAGCCTATACTCACAGGTGTTTCATTGTGTAACGCTAAGTTATACCCTGCAACCTGGCCTCCCTCATGGACACTGACACTATATACCAGTTTTTTCACCCTATTTAGGCTTTCATTTTAAGGGCTAGAATGGGAAGAAGATTTTGGGAGATTTTTTGTGTTATCTCATCAGTCCCACGTTGGCCCCACAACTCTCTCTATCTCTCTCACTTATTACTCCAAAATTCAAAACCTTACCCGAAATCCACTTCTCAGTCTCTCCCTAAGCATTTTTCATTGATGCTTTTGCTTTCCGTAGGCGGGGCCTTCATAAATGTGTGGACGAGTTTATGATGCAATATATGCTGAATGGAGCAAAACAGATGGATCATTCTAACTTTGGTTGATTCCATAGTCACGCTCCTAAAGTACTTATTGGCTTCTGATGACTACACAACAAGAGAACAGTTGTGTGGACAGATACGGGCCAGATATTAATTATTAAATGTGACGAGCATGTCATTATACTTGCTTTAGAGTGACTTACATCGCATAATTCTAAGCTTCAGGATGGAAGCTCCCTCTTTGGCTTCAATATATTACACCTCGTCGCTTGAGTGCTAGCATAGCTTCCTAAACTCTCTAAAGGCCTAATTGTCCTCTTGCCGAAAGACCCAACAGATTTAAACATTGTTTATGATTAAAATTTGGGGACTTCTATGTTGGTGATTCATACATGTGCAAACAGTTGGAGCAATGAAAATGCATCAGACCTTGATGGGAGTCCAAATTATGGAAAAATTCAATTGGTAGCGGCGGGTAAGTTCTTACTGTTTGTTAAGTTAAATTACCTGGGGTTAACTCGAGACAACTTTTTTGGATTCGTTATACGTAAAAACGACATCCTATCATAGCTATTACCTAATCTCATGAAGAGGGATTTAAGATAGCCAACAAATGATGATGTAAGCCAATCTACTGCTGTTGGCTGATAGCAAAAGTGCTTGGATTCCAGGGCTGCAGTCTGATGATATATATAACATCTGTGAGTGAGCCAGGTAAAGATCTTTGGCACTCAAGACATTGAGGACTTCAATGATGGTTTTCTCTGAAGCCCATTACAAGGGGTTGAAATCACTTCCATCCTTGAAGATGAACAAAATAGGACATTGCCAGGGAACTGATTAGTGTAATGGCCGGGCTTGGAGGCTTGAACTTACCAAAATTGAGTCGGCATAGCAGACGGCAAGAGTGGAACAAGTCACACCAGCTCGCTCTAGAAGACATATGTGAGAGGTTTACCAAGGAGAGAGACAGAGAAACAGAGAGCTGATATTGATCCCATACATGAGACACTTAGCATGATGACTCAAATAGGAACATGGAATATGCCTTATGATTGGTAGTCTCAGAACTGAACTATAAATAGAGGTCTAAGCCTCACTAATGCGACAAGAATGAGATAACTGGGATACTCACTAGACATTGAAAACACTTGTGTAGATCTTTTGCTAAGCTGTTGGTCTCCCGCTCTCTGTCTGTATATATATGTACATACACACACACATATATATATATATATATACATATGTATATGGGGAAAGCTAACCAGCCCACCAAATGGTGGAGGTTAGCAAATTCCCCACACTTTTAAGACATAAATACCCTCACTTTGAATCGTTATAAAGGGCATTTCCGTCTAAACAAGATATTTTCTTTCTGTTTTCTCCCCTCCTCGTGCTACTTCCTGTTGTCTGAGTTGCAATGTTGGAGAAGAAAATCTCGAAGCAATTGTAATTTAAAGAAGGAATCTCAACAAAAGTCTTAATACCCTTGTTTCTGTTCTTCCCAACTTACAACAATGTGGGAACATTAAAGGGCTGCTATGATGACATCAAGATCCATCTGTGTTTGATGGTTTCTCGACAAA
The DNA here is from genome assembly GCA_025631175.1 of Iris virginica. NCBI lineage: Eukaryota > Viridiplantae > Streptophyta > Magnoliopsida > Asparagales > Iridaceae > Iris > Iris virginica. The sequence goes on from JAOTQG010115634.1 coordinate 10,711, forward strand.
AAATCCAAAGTTTTTCCTTCCAGTTTAACTTAGATCTGAGAGAGCAGGAGAAATATTCAGTAGATTGGCTAAAATTGGGTCGTATGGTTCCAGTTTTCCAGTTTATTGATTTGATCTGAACTGTGCAACTAAAATTGCTGCTAGTACTTCCACTGCTGCTTATGGGTGTCGTTTTAAGCTTGTTGAAGCTTGCATATGTAATTTTTGCTTCTTAGTGTATCAGTACAATTGAAATATGTTTTGAGATTGAAAAAGTTGGAGGGAGGTAAAACAAGAAACCAGTAACAGCTCACTGTTGTTCCCTTCATCGTTGAACCAACTGAAATCTAAAAGGCAAAAGAACCCTTTTTACATTTGTCGCTGTTAATATTTAAGAAGAAATTGGATGGGGGCAATAGTGGTAAAATAAAAGTGGGAAGATTGCTATCCTCCACTTGGTGGGGAGGTTAGTTTCTCTCTCTCTCTCTCTCTCTATATATATATATATATATATATATGTTTATGTATATATGTGTGTGTGTGCGTAAAATGTACCAATTTCTACCATTGGCTCATAGTCAGGTGTTTCTTGTGTAGCCCCAAGTTTATTAAACCCGGCAACAGGGGC
>JAOTQG010115645.1:0-11314 GCA_025631175.1 Iris virginica
TGTTTTCTTGGGTTCATCTCTTATTTCCTGGAAAGCAAAGAAGCAACCTACAGTCTCAAGGTCATCCTCAGAAGCTGAGTATAGGGCTATGGCTAATGCCACATGTGAGTTGACATGGCTGGTGGCTCTATTACTTGATTTTGGTGTTGACAATCTCACCCCTGTTTCCCTACATTGTGACAATAAGGCAGCTCTACATCTTGCCTCAAATCCAGTCTTCCATGAAAGAACGAAACACATTGAAATTGACTGTCACCTTGTGCGAGATAAGGTGACTTCTGGTTTTCTATCCACCATTCATGTATCTTCTGCAAATCAAGTAGCTGATCTGCTGACAAAGGCTCTTCCATCTACTCAACTGCAGTACCTTTTGTCCAAACTGAATGTGTTCAACCTCTTTACCCCATCCAGTTTGAGGGGGGCTGTTAGAGATACTGAAGAGAGTTCAGGGGTGTCAAGTGTTAATAGTCAATAGTTGTATAAGTTGGTTGTATCTTTTATCATCTTCTTATATACTCTGTAAAACGTATTTGGTGTATATTGATCAAGTATATAGAATTCTCCCAAAAGTCTCTCTCTCTCTCTTTCTTTCCTTTATATCAATTACTACTGACTACCTTCCTTGCTGATTATCGCCATTACTTGTCTCCAGTACTGGTGGAGCTTGTTCAGCAACCAAAAGGGCATTTGTGGAAATGTTGTTGACAACGTTGCTCCAGACTTCATCTCTTGAGTTTTGTTGCCATGTCAAAGATCTGGTTTGCGGGCGGTGGGATACTACTGGAGTACCCCTACGACGCCGGTCACCCACGGTTCGCCTTATCGAACTCGTTCTCCGGACGTTCATCTCTTCCAACAGGTGACGGTAACTTTGAAGCCTTCTTCTACCGAATGTTGTATTATACTAGTACTAGTACAAACCCATAACTTGAAAGTTCGTGTTCCTAGGGGGCCACCATCAGTAAAGTCCACTTCTGATGGTGAGACAATATATCCAGGTTATCCCATCACACCTGAACGCGATGAGTCCCAATGGCCTGTGGCGCACACTCTACCTTCCATAAATGATTTGTATAGGCTCCCAACTCTGCGCATATGAGACAAAAGGAGATGTAGGATACGCATTTAGAGCCACCTGAACGAAAAGGGATACGCATTTATTATGGTTGCAGCTGGACGAACTGAGTTCTCGTAAGCCGCGTCTTGTGGGCACCCTTTTTTGGTATACACTGCCCCTAAACAAAATTCAACTATTCATGGATTGTTATTGGACTACCTAGCCTTGTATACGTACCCTATAATGTCACAATTTTACCTTTACTGTTCTATGTTTGGATATATACTTGTGAAGTGTTTACGTTGATAGGTAAGGAATACATATTCAACTCTCGCTGAGTTCTAAAGTGTTTGTATCCCCATCCGTAATATACTTTTGCAAATACAATGCAAACGTACTATATGCTAAACGTAACCCATTTTTGGGCAACGGAACTATTTCTATTTATTCAAGCTCGATTGGAGAGATTTATAATCTAATGAGATATAGTACGTAATTTCATTAGATTATAATATAGGATCTCCGTCCCGAAATAGAGAACCTTTAATGATGGTTTGCAAACACCCAGATTTGCAATAATATGTAAGGTCAGCTCTGACTGGTGCCCTTTAATGAAAATCCCCACCTATTTGATGTCTCATCGAATTATTCTCCATAACAAGAGGAAGGAGAATGATGGGGGAGATGTACAGCAGAAATCAATGTATATTGGTGTGAAAAACCATTAAACGAGTTGTAAGGGTAACTTTGAATTGTTAGTGGAATGGTTAAAATGACAATTATTCAATCAGCCATTTTCATCTTTAAAAATCTCTGCTTTTGCGAGACATGATGGAGTATAACAATGAGATCATTGTATGCGATATCCTTTCTTTCACGCTGCAATTACAATCCACCAAAGTTCGTCCCACATTCAGCATGCGATTTGGTATTCCATGCACTCCCCACGTTCTTAACACTCATAGTGGCAAATTAGATGAAAGCACAATTAAATATCAGATAATGTCTCAGGATTAATTTGACATAGACTTCTCTTCCCAGCATTTAATCCCTTAAGGATCACCAGGTCTGTGGCATTTAAGGAGTATGCCCACTTCCCCACTTCAGTGCATACACTTTACGACAGTCCCCGAACTCCCAGTATTTAAGCTGGTGATTTCATCTCAAGTTTAAACAGCTCAACACCATAGTTTCTCCAAATAGACGCCGTCTCATACCCTCATTTCTTGTACAAATGGTTCGCACCCGTGCCATGGAACAAGCAGAGCGCATGGTTGGTAGTGGAAATCCAATCTTCCCTGTTGTTGTCCGAAAAATAATACCTCGCTTCCCTAAACCACCGACTAGACCACGTCGCAACTACAAAACAGACCTGGCTAGGATCTACAACAATAATCCAATGGTTCACCTTGGATCCGTGGATGAAGGTCCTGCCATCGAAGACCACGCATGTATCGCGCCTCCCATTTGTGGTGGCACTCCACCATGCATGGACTTGATATCAAAGTTGGATGTCCCGATCGGAACCTACTTCGTGGCAGAGGTGGTTTCGGAAGTGCAAGAGCAATCCATGTTGGGTCCCTTGATCGCTGCTCTGTTAGCCGGCGGTATATTCGCCATCTTTTCTTATCTTTACATGCATATTAGGGCAAACAAACTTCTACAGCTAACTTGTTCAGTAACGTAGATGATTGTGCATTGGGTTGGTTAACAAAGAATATATTCAAATATAACCACCTTTGTTTTGCAGGACGTTAGCCATGACATGAATCGCAATATTGGGTGCTGCAGGGACGAAGCCCGGACTTTTGAATCAACCCTTTTGTAAAATCCATTTCCTTGGATGCCATCATGAAGCATATATGTATGTTGTCCACTAAGATGTTACTAGGACTTGGTGTGTGATGTTATATCTGTAGACGGGTTCACTGTGTAAAAAATGAAGGTTACTACTACGTATGTCCATTAAATCGATGTGTTTCCCCTGACCATGGAGTTTATAACCTAATATATGTGGCTTTCGTTATAATGGGAGCATCTTAATTTACATCTCCCTAAATTATTACCTAAATATATGGGAACCCATGCACTCCACGAATTTCGAGCTACAAAGAACATATAATAGAGTGATGAACATATTATTTTACAGTATATATTAATGGACAAGCCCCTAAATTTGTAATGTTGATATTTTAACGTACATCATTTCAACAGGTTTGGGGATGTATAATAAAGGAAACACAAGGATTCAAAGACTGTGTATCCAATATAACAAATTATTACGAAAGGCTTTGATGAGTCAGGAGTTGGTGCACGTATATACCATCTGCACATATTAGTAATGATGTGCAGATTGAATTGCATGCAACTTGGTATGGGGGAAATATCCAAGGCTGGCATGGTTCCGTACCCTAGTAGAAGGATCACGTTCAATAACACATTAACCTTGGGTGTTTCGATAGTTGCGGTTTTCGAAATGAGGTGTGCAGTTCGGCAATATGGGCGTTAACGTATCCATTTATTCGTAATTTATCCGTCACGAGCTTGGTGGAAATAGTTATATAAGGGTCCATTAAGGTCTTAGCATTCTTCAATAGCGCACTCTGAGGTATATGCCGAAATTTTGCTCATGGTCAAAATACATATGAAAAAGAACCCACCATTAGAAGAAGAGTTAACAACGTACTATAACTTGGTACAGGGCAAACACATACGAAACATATGCCGAATTACATTAGACGAACCACATAGTGGTCAACATAATAAAAACATCATTTAGGACAGCTTGTATTCTATTTAGAGTTAACAACATACAAACGTTACTACGAATCATGAGCTACGTGACCCATACAAAGGAGAAACATCCGACACGTCCATGCATCCAACTATAAATCGAGCAAGATGGATGCATTCTTCGCTACTATTAGGCCCAACGGAACACACCAAAGCTGGTTCGCGGCTCAAATATCGCCTTTAGTACTTCATAGTTTGGGAGGGTTGCGTTCCTACACGTTGGACTGTATTAGATAATGGTGTACACGTAAAATACATAACTAAGATTGAAGCGGCAAGACAGATTAAAGGTTGGACATCCTTACCGAAACTTCTTGCAGTCCGCATGAATCTATACACACGTAATACATATTAGTACACAAAGTATTTGGAAATGATGAATGTATGAAAGTTTACATCACTCCAAATGGTTACCTTGCAGTAGTTGTCCCACTCGTCTTGTCCGCAAGCTGGAACGTTAAAGTCATTGTTCCAAGCCTCCCCCACAAAGTGTTGTTTCAGCTTAATGAAATCAGTATAATCCTTCTTGATGCGGTGGTATTTGTTATTCACCTGTTTAACCGTGACCGGTATGTTGAAACGTGCCACCAATCTTTCATGCAGTTGGGTCATCACATTACTGTCGAACATTATGCCCCATAGTCCCCCTTGTTCGGAAAGATGTCCCATCTCATTGAGCATGAAGTGTATCATATCTTTGGTGAACACTGGGCCATCCGCATCATAGAAGTGACTTTTAACGACTCCCAATTCGGGCCCGGCCACCACGTTGTTTGCCACTTCCACTGACGGCTCGACGACCATTGGTTCACTGCCAGAGGATTGGCCGGGACAGTACACCATCTCGAGTGTGTGGGTGACGTCTCCTGCAAAGCCTTCTTCATCAATCTTGGCATCCAGAGTCATGGAAAACTACAAGATGTAACATGAGTGAAAATAGATGAACAAGAGAAATGTGATTCGTGTAAACATAAATGAAGGTTGTGGACCAAATTTAAGTCCTTACCAGCTTACACTCAATCTCGCCCGTTAAGGGCGGGTTATCACCACCTCCCATGTCCGAGTTTACTGAGATTTGTCCCCTTAGCGAACGGGAAGTATGTATAATGTATACGAACAATGACCCTTCCTCCCTTTAAATAGATTGTATACCATGCCTAAAGTCTTTGAATATTAAATATTCTGAGCTTTGAAAGTGATGGCATTGCCCTTGGGGTTGTTATGGAGAATCAGTAGTTGGGTCTGTTATAATATTACGGTTGTGCCCTTCTATTTTATTGCAATCAGCACATTTCCAAATGCAAAGTGGGTACGACTCGGTTTGTAATGTGGCATTAAAATGAGGGGTAACCTACTAACCATAAACCCATACGAACTTAACAAATTGACCCCACATTTGAACAAATGGTAAGAAGCAACTAGTAATGAAAGACTGGCGTCTTAAATGATCGGAATTAAGATAAAGCAGACCAGTTGGTATACGGAGAACTAGGCTCTTGGTTGTGTTAAAAGCGCTCAATTCATATATATGTTATAAATTATGCATTTTATATGTGTTTTAAAATACACATATATATGATCATGTTTGTGCAAACATAAAATACCAACCCTTTTAATTATTGTATTTTTAGGTAATACAATTAAAAAAAAACTTTATGTCTAATTTAAAATAAACCTATCAAAAAAGTTGATCTATTTATTTTACTTGACAACAATGATTAAAGTAATTATAATAATATTCATTAGTTAATTAACAATGATTAAAGTAATTATATATTAAAATTTTTCATTGTTTTTAGATTCATGCACCTTTTTGTCGGGCACGGGCATACACTAGTAACATATATGTGCATTGGGCGCTCCTAACAAAACCGCGAGCCTAGACTCTCATCCGATTTTGCCGACCTTACTTGCCAAAACCCAATGCAATAAATCCTGAGGGTCCGAAACGCAGTTATATTATGCAGTATATAGGTCAATATTTCATTACGTATTTAAAGAGTGACAGGCATTGGAAATGAAAATACTAGTTCGATGTCCTTTGGGACCGCCTATTGAATACTGACTTTGCGTGTTCATATTGAATTTAAGACGCCGTATCAGGAGGAGGGGTTAGAGTGTGTATGGTGGTGGGGAAGGGGTTTGAAGTGTAATATTGTGGGGTCGTGCCGCAGCAGATTCAATACGTGGTGAGGGGGCTTGGGTTGAATTCATTCTTTGAATTGGTTCCAAGAGTCATGGATGCATATACATTTGTCCAAGAAGAAGAGTTCTTATAGCCCACTAAAATCACCAAATGTTAAAGAGACTGTACCCTCTCATTTATATTGCAGATAAGGATACCAAATCACAAATACAATACATGGGGTCTAACAAAATGCATGGAAGTTGCACACGATCCATACGTCCATTTACATAAACATGCACTAAACTTCTCATTCAGCCTTAATTAGGGCGCATAGAAACCCGGTAGCACTAGGTGACACCTGAGTTTTATACGAACAATGACCCATTTGCTAGTTGTTCATTCCACATCGCCGTCGTAATTTGGTCTCTAAAAATTCCCATTGTGTCTACCGCCACAGGAGTGGTATCAAATTGCATGGGGGGTGGCTGCTCCGGATGAATAAGGTCCGCCACAACTTGTTCGGGTACAAACTCTTTAAACAAGTCATCAATTCCATCGTAGTCTTTGATCCAATTATGTAGAGCACAACAAGCAATTACAATCTTTGCTTGAATTTCTGGTTTGTAGCTAGGCATTCCAGTCAACATTTGGAACCTTTTTTTCAGAACACCAAATGTACGTTCGATGACATTACGAGCACCCGAGTGACAGCGATTGAATAGTTCATTCGGTGTTCGCGGTCCTCCATTATGACCTAAAAAGTCCCGTAGGTGATACCTGGAATTCTTATGCGGGCACAAGAAACCAATGGTGTTTGTATAACCACCATCGCCCAAGTAGAACCAACCTGTTGTTGAAGGAATAACAATGGGTTTAAATGGTTCTCGTCAAAATTGACTATTTGGCAATTAATGAAGCCTAAAGCAATGTTGATTACCAGGGCTGGGCATAGGAAATTGATTAATTGGATTACCAGCAGTGTCCGACAAAACACGGGAGTCGTGTGCGCTTCCCTCATGACCAGAATTAACAAATATGAACCTCATATCGAAGTCACAGACAGCAAGCACATTTTGTGCAATGGACCCGTGTCTACTACGAAAACGAGTTTGCTCCCCGTCCGGGCAATGAAGTGGAATCAAGGTGCCGTCAATAGCACCAGCACAATTCTGCATTAGGTGTTTTGCAAGGCATCAATCGTTAATACAGCAATATGTACTGCATAAATAGCATAGGGATGAAGTCAGGCTTACCAAGAAGTATGGATCATAACGGCGATTTCCGATTATTTTGGCATGACTTTTGCCAACATCTCTGGGGCAGATTATTTCGGCAGCGAGATGTTGTAATGCCTCGCACACCTTATTGACATGGAAAGAGATAGTTGATGCGCTGTGTTGGAATCGCTCAGCCATGTTCCGATGCTTGGGATTACTGGCTACTGTTAAAACAAAGATGGCCACGGATTCCTCCACAGAAATCTTTTGACGTGGCTCGAAAGTATAATAGCCCTTCTCCACTAAATGCATGCAAAGCGACATGAAACAATCACTACTCATCCGTAGCATGTTTTTAATGCGTTCACCATGCCCTTCTACTAACTCCGCCACCCATTCATGACCTCGAAGTTTAGAAGTGTGTTGTGGCTCTTTGTCCTTCCAAGAGTTACCCAGAAGATGCAGAAGTACCAGTTGAATGGCATCATCATTATCACCATCAGAGCTGGATGTTGAGTGGCCGTCTGCTTCATCATTGTGTTCCCAATCATCCATTCCCTCAGAATTAAAGAGATCCGTAGTTGTGGTGTCTGATCTGGGTCGGGTATGCTATACCTGTTGGGTATAATTTCATGAGTTGTAATGTGGCGTACACAGGAGTTACAAGGTAACCTTTGTTACCGTATTGTATAATGGAAGCTCAAAGTGTACACAAAATGTAAGAAGTAAAGTGTCACGACAGTTATGTATAAACAAGAGCCAACTGTATTTTGACCAATCAACGCAGTTATAAAGTCAGGCTGCGATTATGAAGCGGATAGAAAACTAGTGTTAATAAATACTAGTACATCGCAGCAATTGTCAATTACATAGTAAGGGACCTGAAGGCCGCATCATAAAAAGGAATGAAAGTTAAGAAGAAATTACAGTGTCATTCAGGTCGTAGGGTGTACACTCCTAAAATGTAGAGGCCTAACAGGGCGAACAATTGCCAAACTAAAATGAAGAAACGGTTGTGGAAGTTAACCGGTGACAGTCCATTGGTTGCTATCAATGGATGCCAACTTGTAACAATCACGCCGCATTATTTGGAAGTACATAGGAAACAGCCTGATTAATTGGTAGGCAATGGTTATTCGCAGTGAACTTGGTTTCATAGTCCTATGCTGGTGGCTTGTTTGGAGAGGGTTCAGCCTTACCATGCTGGTACAATACCCACAACCGACGCCGATTGTCATCGGGGATCGAGGCAAACAGCCTACGGCTCGGAGCATCGCGCAAACAATTACAAGCCTGGGCGAAGGAGTAATCATCAATATCAGGAAGTTGACACAAGAGTGCCACAGCTTCATCAATGGTGGGAGTGGAACCATCCCCCAATGAAACAGACTTCTCAGTTCTTTGATTCCTAAGGTTCATAGCCGTAGTTTTTGCATTATTGCTTTCTTGCAAAGACTGCAATACACTCAGGATAGCGTCATCCCGTCCTCCACTTTTTTGCTTTTTTGCTGGCCTATTTCGAAGGGGCAGCCGTGCAGAGAAGGGTTGTTGTACATCTTCAGGATTACCATTTAAATCTATGTCTATGCCACCACACCCCCCAGTGGGTGCAGTCCCTGGATTTTGGCTGGACCTGGGAGCATGATGAAGCTGTGAGCTGGTGGAGTATTCTCCAGTCGCGACTTGGCCATTAAAAATCTGGTGCAGTGTTTCGAAGTGCGGCAAAGTCGCGTACCTACATGGACCATTGTCAATACGAAACCAACTATATAGGATAACTTTGAGTAGTTTGAGGTGAAGTTTAGGTGGTAATGTTATGAGACATAGGATGAAAGGTGGTACCTAAAGATGCACAAATCTTTCTTGGCCTACAAAGGAAAGTGATTAAAATCATGGTTAGGAAGCTTATTCAACCAAATTGTAGGCAGGGTTGGAGGAAGGTGAAATAGATAACAGTGTATACCTTTGCCAAATTATTCCACCAATCATCATCCATTTGTGGAATGTCCAAGACATGATTCCAACCCATCCCAGTCATATTGTGCTTCAACGTCATAAAGTCGGAATACTCCTTCTTAATTCTACCACGCTTCGTCTTCACAGAGGCAACAGTTAAAGTCGTCTTGAACTTAGCATTTATTGCATCAGTAATGTCAGGTAGTGCACTTGGATGTATCACACCCCCATTCGGCCTTCTGGGATTCTTAACCTCAGCTAACATAAGTTCTAGCAGGTACTCTGTCATTGCTGTGGTGAACACGGGGCCAGAAGCAGTATAAAATTTAGGCTTGAAGACATTATCATCTCCTTTATTTTTTTTGGCTGCGGCACTCTTTTGGGGTTGCACCCGTTGGGTGCTTCGTGTGGAGTCAAGTGGATTATTCAACGACTCTGGGGGTAGGGGACTTGAATTAAGAGTTATGGGCACTCGATAACCCATACTTTGATCTCCCGAAATCTGCATTGCCACTGGTGTGCCAGTGTTAGAAGAGTTACCATAGCACAGAGTATCGTCGTCCCACTGTGGCGGGTACATGTCATCCTAAATAGTACAAAAACATCCTAACGTATTAAGTTTTGGAAAGTGAGATGCGACCGATGCAATGTTAATTAACCATAAATCCCCAAAAGATATGCACAAACCAGGTTTGTTATTACAGAACAATTACTGATTGCTATGTATTGAAGTAGCAAAAAATATTCAATGGGTGCAATAATGGTTGTAATCCTGGAAATTAGATAACATGTAAACACTATTAGCTAGAGTATTGCCTCCACCCTGTTTATTGTATTTGAAGCATTGTAGTCACTTTGCTCAGACATTTTGCCCAACATAAACAATCAAAGAAAATGCATTGTACAAAAGCAAATAGGAGATGCAAAAATGAGATTTGTACAACATCAACGGTACAGACTATTCCACACTAACAACTATCTCAGTTAACGACACATTACTCAGAACGCAAGTAGATGTGAAAGAAGTAAAGGGGGATACTTACCGGGTGGATCTGAGACATGGTGCAGTAGTTATCACCGATACCCTCAAGAAACTTGGATTCAGTAACGCGCTTCCTCTTCAATCGTGTACGCCTGGGTGTTCTCCGTGAAAGGGGAAAAGTGGCTATGGAACTGAAGGACATTAGAACACTGGGTGTGACTGCTCACGAGGGGTCCTTAAATAGAGCGAAAGGGTTACAGTGCGTCTATGGCTACTGCTTTCACCGGCAGTCTGAAAATGCCATAAAGAAGGTGTAGTTGAGGGGCCGAATTTATGATCTGCTGTGACAGAGAAGGGGCCATTGGTTTGTTGGCTAAAAGTAATCGAATTAACTAGTGACCGGAGAAATACAGATGCGGGTGAGTGTTAATTCCATGTACCTTAACCGACCGCATTCAAAGTAATGTCTCCAGATCTCGGCGACGTGCAGCCAGCGGAAAATTGCCTTGTACGACATAGCAGGTCAGGAGGTTCCACTGTACAAATTATTTTCATTTGGGGCCCAAAACTTTCTCTCAGTTATGTTATGGGCAGGGCTCCACATTTAATCCAGATTCTGACACTTTTGTTTGAAACAGGTGTGAAGGATTTTGGGAATTGGTGTAAAGGTATATATTTATAGGGTTTAAGTAGGGGTAATAGATGGAAAGTGAAATAAAAGGAGAGTGATATTTGTGATTTATAGGTGTGATATTTGTAATGTGATCGGATATTATCGGTATTGTCCGTATTACCGTATGGTCCCAAATGGGACTTCCAATCGGACCCTTAACATTTCGTTCTACCGTCGCGGTTTGTTATAACGGCAACCCACGCATAGAAGCCGCACCGCGTGTGTCCCCACACCTGAATTCAAAAAAAATGAACGGAGTCTCTCGCCACAGTTCAAATTGAACTCCAAGAGCAATTAGTAACGGCTTTCCCCCTTTTACAAACTCTTCCCCCACTCTCCTTAAAATTCTTCTCTCCTCACTCTAAAACCTCACCAATCTCCTCCCTCACTTCCCAAACCCCAATTTCCCCGATCCAGCCACCTCAATCAATTTCGAAATGGCGTCTCTCACACCCGGAATTCTCCTCAAGCTACTCCAAACTATGAACTCCACCACACGCGTAACCGG
>JAOTQG010115655.1:0-11312 GCA_025631175.1 Iris virginica
TGGTCAGATATCATGATTTGCGCCTCCCACGCAGGGTTTTAGATAGTGGTCGTATCTTATTAGAGTGATCTTTATTAGAAAAATCTCATGTGGATACACTAATATTCTCTGTGATCAATGAGGGTTAATATACCCCATCAAAACAGACAAGATACCTTATTGAGAGAGAGAGAGAGAGAGAGAGAGAGAGAGAGAGAGAGAGAGAGAGATTTGGATTAACAGTGATGATAAGCACAAGAATGGGTTTACTCGTACCCCTTTGCCCTATCAGGGTATGCTTTCTCTTATGAAACTCAAACTTAAAATCATGTGCAGGTGGTATAGAACCTTGTCACCTATTCCAACCCTTGGTCTCAAGAAGCAGTCTCAAATTAAAGGCACCTTCACTGCTGTAAATGAGATTGAGATGGCCATGAGAGCATGCTATATAGAGAAAAATGCATAAAGAACTGAATGGCTGAAAAGATCAAATTTCACCGATACTCGAGTAGAGTAATTAGCACCATAATTTTTGTAGATCGATAAGTATCCAAGAACCGGCTTACAAACTGGATTAGTAGGATAACCAAGTTAGATTTAGTTAATTAATTTATAAAATAATAATGCAGACTGAAGGTTCAAAGATCGAAGCTCTTGCCTCTAGGACCTTTGATGCTTCTTTTTCTTGGAAGGTACAAAGCATCTGTGTTCCCTCGTGAAATGTCCTTAATGGTAAGGTGCTTGTTTAAAATTTTCAGTGAAATCTGTAAGAGTAAATTTGGCTCAAAATGTTACCCCATTTGGGTGGCAGTTGATGTAAAAAAAACACCCTTATCTGATTATCACCGACTTGGCGCCTTCCTGAATTGGAGTGTACAGGAAACTGTCAAGGTCTTGAGATAATCATTCTTTCTTTTTAAACTTTTCTTTTCTTGGTTTAATTCACACTTCATGGACTTTGCAGGATATTCCCTGGCTAAAATCCATTACAAATTTGCCAATTTTAATCAAGGGGGTACTCACTCAAGAGGATGGTGAGGTCATGTTTTCTTTCCAGAATCCTGCTGCTCTTCATTTTTATGAGGCTGTGAGCATAATTAAGTTTTCTGTAATTTTCATCTTATGACAATTCTATATTTTTTTCTTTGTTGGAGGAAAAGTTGCATCAAGCTACTAATAGAGTAATAAAGTGATTTGATGTGTCTGTTCTAGAGTTTCCCTTTTTCTAGTCTAGCATCCCTTACGATCGAGCAAGTTTGCTGATGACCTGGCGTGCTGTACTGGCAGCGATTAAAGCTATGGAAAGTGGAGTTTCAGGAATTATCGTCTCAAATCACGGAGCTCGCCAGCTAGATTACAGTCCAGCCACGATTACAGCTCTTGAAGAGGTGAAAATTCATTTCCAATATCTTTAAGAACGTAGCTATTTGGTCAAAACATTTCGCATATTTCTAAGCACCATGGAGTTATAGGTGGTTCTTGCTATTAGAGGTAAAATTCCTGTTCTCTTTGATGGAGGAGTGAGGCGAGGAACTGACGTATTCAAAGCTTTAGCTCTTGGTGCACAAGCTGTTATGGTAAACTCGCAAATCATTCACTCAGCAATCCCAACTTTTTTTGTCCTCTCTGCTGCAAATATTGACGCTCGCTGAAAGTTTTTATTTTAAAATTGATTGCTACAGATTGGACGCCCTGTAGTTTATGGTTTGGCAGTGCAAGGGGAGAATGGGGTACGGCGAGTTATTGAAATGCTGAAGAACGAGCTTGAGCTGACTATGGCCCTCTCCGGCTGTTGCAACTTGAAAGATATAACAAGAAGCCATGTCCGGTTACAGAACGAGACTCTACGATGCAAACTCTAATCTCCACTGTTTGAAGCGTTAAAGAAGATTACGTAGATTGACAACACCCAAGTTCCACTGGGGAATTTCGTTCCACCAGTACCTATTAGCATGCTTTCTTGCCCATCCGCGAGTTTTCACGAGTATGTATTTTGGAGTAGAGATTGTACAATGCCTGTTGATTGGAGAGTCCTCGTTGAGTGTACTTATTTTGGAGGTTACATTTTCATGTAACTGGTTTGTGCATGTGTATTACAATATGAGTAATGCTAGAGCCAAAATGTGGACAAAAGCTTTGTTGGCAGTATGTAACTTTACTCGTATGGAAAATATGCTCTTTCTAATTTTGATTAGAATAATGCATTGATGAGTACCATCGTTGCACTTTTGCTCATTTTCTGGATGAAGATCCTCTTCATTACTTCTTCGCTTTTGTCGATTTTGCATAGGTGGCAAACATCCAACGATACATTGTTAAGAATTGAGAGAAAGTCTAATGTGGAGGAGCCAGGTCTGCATTTTCTTATATTTATGAGGGGGTATATTTTGGAAATTGATGGTCAAACAATGGAATGACAACAAAGGTTTTTTTAATTTACATATTTTGATTCTTTTCGGGAGAAATTCTGTCTGATGGTTCAAATTTCAATCTGTCTCTGCTGCAATTGAGTATAGCACAGGACGAACCCATGACGTAGCTGAATATCTCTCTTAAATTTGATTGATACAGATTGGACGTACGGTAGTTTATGGTTTGCCGGTGCAGGGGGAGAATGGGGTACGACGAGTCATTGAAATGCTGAAGAAGGAGCATGAGCTGACTATGGCCCTGTCCAGCTGCTGCAACTTAAAAAACGTAACAATTAGCCATGTCTGGCTACAGCATGAGAGCCTACAATGCAACCTCTGATCTATCCATGAATGATGCAATAGACAAGGTTCATACTATTAACCATACCCGTATTGGCAAATGTTTGTAGATTTGGAACTGCTGATGTGGGCTTTTGCTGGAGCATGTGAGGTGGACCCTCGAAATGCAGCCACACTGCTTCGAAAAGCGATCAGACAAGTGACAAATTTCTCTAATTTTACATTTAAAAGACTTTTTTTTAACTTTTTGCAAGTCGAGTTTACCTAGAGCAATTTGAATTTCTGCATTAACTCTCTGGTGGAGCCGCACCAACTGTTCCATGCCCATGCTTTGTTGCTCGTATATTCCTTCCTATATCAGTATGTCGTTTGGATCAAAGACGGTACAATACCAATTGATTGGAGTACTATTTCCTTTGTGCGCTCTACTGACTTGAGTATCACATTTTCCTGCTAAGAAATGATGCATGGACCGTGAAGTTTGCTATACCACTTTACATTATTCAGTTTTACGCTTATGCAGAACCTTTTATTCGTTTTTGATCTTGCGGGGAAGTTGAGAGAGAGAGAGAGAGAGAGAGAGAGAGGCAATCCTGTGACAACAGTTTCTTGTTTTATTCGGTAACCATCTTTGAGTTCTTAACATAACCAATCTAGCCGGGAAAAGAACGGAAACAACAATCACAAAAGATAATCTAATCTTATGTTCTGAAACCATCTTAACATAATCAACCTAACTGGGGAAAAGATGAATAAAAAAGTAAAATAATCACAAAAGAAACTCTATTCTTATATACTTGCGCCAAGCCTACTTGCCAGTGACCCCAGTACCAGACTGCTGTTTATTCCCACGGGTTGACCCAGACTCCAATTGCGCAATGATGCAGTCTTATTCTATAGAGTAACAAGAGCTACTTTGATGTTGGTAATTCTCAAAAAAATCATCTCCACTTTCACAAAATTTCTTGGCTTTATCTCATTCTTCGAGCAACTGTTTGGGGAAAGAAGAGGTGCAGAACCAGAAACACTAAGCCATCGCCCCGGTGAATGAAACAGGACTGAATCATTTCAATTTTGGTTATGAACACCAATACAGCTAGCTACTCTTATTCACGCCTTGCAAATCCATTGGTGAATTGGCTATGCTACCAACAGAGCCCATGGTTTGTGAACTCAGTTGTGGGCTAGCAGGACAATTGGCATCTTGATTACCAGCACTCATGGGAGGATGAATTCCACCTGAGCTTAACTGCGGGCTCATTGGAGTTCTCTGGCTCAGTTGCTGGGGACTGGCTTGCTGTTGCTGTGGTATTCCTATAGTTGATGGTGAACCCACCTGCTGCGGAGGTGAAACCACAGCTTGTAATGGTGAGGTCGATTCTTGTTGTTGTTGCTGCTGCTGGAATTGCTGCAATTGCTGCTGCTGTTGCATGTGTTGCTGTTGTAAATGCAATTGTTGTTGCTGCTGCTGCTGCTGTTGATTCATGTAGAGATTCATGCTTGACATCAGTTTTGGTGGTCCCATGGGTGTCATTGCAGTTCGCTGCATTGGGTTGATGTTGCTAGCTCGATTGAGACCGGGGCCTAGCATCGAAAGACCACTTGACCCTGGGTGCATCTGTCTATTAGCTCCCGCCATGCCACCAATTCCGCTGGATTGCACTGAACTACCCAACATATTTGCTCTATTCTGTACCATCTTCAACTTAGAAGTCATAAGCGCAGCTTGTTGCGGGGTCATCATCCCCGAACGAATTTGCTGGCTTATTGCATTGCTAATATTCGATGCCTGGCTCAGATTTAGCGGGTTCTGACCCATATTGTTACTCATGCCTGAGATGGGTCCCCCAATTGGTGTTGACGATCCTCCCACTCCTCCCCGAGCACTCCCCATTCCCATCATATTCCCCAAACCTTGAAGCCCAGCCATGTTATTATTTCCAACATTTCCCATATTTACATTTCCAAGTCCCATCATCATTTTCCTCTGCATTTGTGGTTGTTGCTGCTGTTGTTGCTGTAAAATCTGAAGTTGGAGAGGTGAAGGCTTATTGAGCATATGATTACCCAGCTGCTGCATGGTTGAATTCTGCCCCACTGAACTTAAATGCGACAGTGGATTTGATGCAAGCATTAGAGCTGATGATCTCTGGAACTGCTGTTGCATCAAGGAGTGCTGCTGTTGCTGTTGTTGCTGATGCTGGAGAGCTGTTTGTTGAGGTTCGGGTTGTTGTTGAGGCCTAGAAGGCGGCATTGAGACCCCAGATTGAGAGATTTGTAAGCCCTGTGGGTTTCCAGGAGGTAGCATCCTTGTGTTTGCCATATTCTGGGATGCGTTTATCAATGCATTAGACGTTGTACCACTGTTAGATGGCTTCGCAGCTTCAAGGGATGGCTGACCAGGAACTGTTTCAGAAACTTGCTGCATCTCTATTGGTGCAGAATTGGGGGATACTCCAGGAGTACTAGGGTGACCACTTGAACCACGACCCATGAGAACTGGCTTTGGTTGGACATGGTCACTTTCCACATGATATCCTTCATGCAAAATCTGCATAATAGGCAAAGTAAACCTCTTAAAATATGATGAATATCTACTTGCCATCTTGAAATCACAATCCTTGAGTTCATATAACCAGCGCTTACCAGTGAACAGAACTGAGCTGCAAGTAAGTCCGCTGTATGCTGTGCAAGGACATGTTAGAGCATTCTCAAAGCCTACTATAGTACATATCAAATGACGTGAGGAAATTAAATCGTGCTCATACATTAAATATCACTAAAGTTTTGCAGTTGAACTTCATATAGCATAGTTTCAATTCATGCAGTGGACCAGAAGTTAGGGTCAAAAAAGCATACCCTCGAGGGGAATCTTCATCCCATGACAATATGATATAACCACTCACTAATAAATAAATGCATGGAAGAATAACCCTGCACCTTTTGGGGGGAGAGAGGGGGGGGGGGAGAGAGAGAGTCTCTTCGATTTGAATTATTCGGAGAATGCATTTGATAGATACTTGAAGAACTTACAGTATTCGGCAGTGTAGGAAGACATTCCTCTGCTGACAAGTAATCGCAGCCTTCATCTATTTCTCCATAATGCATTGCAACAGTGCCATCACTTGGTTTTTCTGACATAATCAGTCTAGTTTGCGACTTTGGTACAAGCTGAAACCCAGTTCCTGGAAGATATATGGAAAGGTGAGCAAGATGAAGGATGGTTTGTATATAACTGAAAATACATCCAACTACTTCATGTCCAGCAACCTTGAGGTACGCGTTCAGTCTGCAGAAAGGTCAAAATCCTCGTTTTGCAAATATTCGTGCTACCACCCACAAGTGACTTGGACAATGGCATGTTACATGTTTCATCTTTGAAATTCTCATTATTGGAATCATTGGAGAGATGAAGCATCAGCTGTTGAACAGGAAATGATTTGGGTTTTCTAAATTCATCAGTCTTCTTCTTTTTGGTATTGAGGTGAAACCTGAAGCAAAAAAGATAATAATAATAAGAATCAATCATCCCAGGAGACAGCATATTATGTAAAGAATAAAACAGCCATCAAGCATATGTTTTGAAAATATTAATGCTATAAAACCGAATTTCGTTGATTGCTACTTTACATATCTTTTCTTCACTATGGGCTTGTTTTGAAGGGTTGTTCGCCTTCAAAGATTATTGCAGAACTAGCGGAAGCATATTAAGCTGTTCACCTTCAAAGATTATTGCAGAACTAGCGGAAGCATATTAACAATACTATCTATTAACAAGAAAGCTCTGATATGTTCAAATTATGCAGAAAAAACATATTTGGGGAAAGATTCGACTTCTAGAGGCCTTGCAGTTCTGAAGACATCCCAGAAAGGTTTGGAAACTGAAAAAGGGGGGGGGGTGGTTTGCCTACTTTTTCTAAAGAATAATGATATTATCCACCAAGAGAAGTGCACCAAGAATGCACAAATCTTCGCTTACTCATTTTGATCCCACCAAAAAAAAATATCTCTTATCGCTATGAAAAAATTACATCAATCATAGCATGTCAATAAGACTTTTACGTATGTGCCTTCTCTTGGTGGCTGTGGCGTTACTCTTCTTTAAACTATTTTTCTCCTAGAGACCATATTTTTAGCATAAATAGGTAGGTCAATTATTCATATATGAAAACAACTTTTTCGGGGTAGATTAGCTAGGAAATGGAAAATAATACTCCATCAGAAAGATGGTACCCTTTATGGTAGCTTTTACTTCTCTATATCTACGCTGCTTGCATTTTTTTTTTTTAAAAAAAAAACTTTTGAAATGGAACAAGTAATTTGGGACAAATGTGGGACCCTTTCTTGAAACATAATAAGAAATGAAACAATGAGTGAGTGATGATTGGATAGGTGCGTGGGTGAAACAGGTTCACACTTAACTAGACACAATGTAAGATACATCTTGCAACTGCGACACCCTCAACAGACCAGTATAGAACAACAATAATTCCCTCAGCCAAAATGTGCAAGGAAAGATCAATTTCAGAGCAATGACATCAACCATAAGTTTCCCCCCCCTGTAAGAGGTAAGGTTTTGGAGGTTGGAACTGCAGGGGTGTAATTTGATCATATTGCTTCAAAGATAGAAGTAACGTCATCAGCGGTCCCAGCCTCCCAACACCTTCATCGTACATATAAATGATTATATAATTATACATATGTATATATACATACACACACACACACACACACATATATATATGCTCTGCAGCTTTTATGCCGATATGTTATTAAGCATAAAGAAAGTGTTTTGATGGTTAAAATCAAAGCCAAGATATTTGAAACTGGAGCAAAAAAAAGGCAGGTTTATTGATATAATACCTGGCAGTCAACATGTCAATTTTTGAGAATCTATCTAGCATGCCTTGATCAGCCATAGGAGGCGTCCCAACTGGACTGCTGGCATTCAGTGGAACACCCATATTGCTGACGCTGGCAGGAGATCCAACTCCATTCATTCCAGGAGTCTTAGGAAGAGAATTTGATCGCCTTTTGGCAATTTGAGCTTGATGTTGCCGCTGCATTGTATCATTACCACTGGATGTCATTGACGTCGTCCCACCAACTGCAGGAATCGAAGTGACAGCTGACTTCTCCTTCTGGGATGATCCAAGCACAGCTGTTGTCGCAACTCCTCCAAATTGGGCTCCCATAGAACCGCTAGAAAATTCTCCAGATTTTGATGACAGTGGAGATTGAGGTAAAGCCCCAGCAGAAACCCGGGGGCTTTGTGCTGATTTCCTTTTCTGGAGCTGCTCCTCCTTTCTGGGATTACTGTCAAGAGGTTGTCCTAGATTATTCCATGAAGTTTGAGGGAAACCAGATCGTGCGAATTGCTGTGATGGCCTTTGTGGTAATCGTGACTGCTGGGAGTCCAAGTGGCTTATTTCTGATTCCATCATGTGCATTTCATTTTTATTCCGATGGAGTTCTGGCTTGTCCAGCCTCTCTGAATCTACTGGCTCTTGTTTCAGATTAAATCTCATCCCCTGCTGGGCCATTGCATATGGCATTGCCCCACTCTCTTGATTATAACTCCCTTCAAACATTTGCTGCGAGTACTTTTGCATGCCAGCATTACCATACTGCATACCCCTGGCAATCGATTGCTGGGGCAATATTGTATTTTTCCAGTGAGAATCTGCTCCACCAAACCCGTCCACATGCGGTGTTATATGCGGCTGTTGACTAGCATTGAGGCCTACCGATGTGGCCCTAGCTCTCTTATTTACACTGGAAAGGGGCGACAATGGCCCATCTTGATTTTCCCTCTTGCCGCTGGAATTCAGACCATCAGCGTATGAGTTCATCATATCCTGTCCAGGAGAAACTCCATTGAAGATGGACCCTGATCCATGATCCTGCATAACCCTCGAGTTTCCAACACCAATTTGATATTTAGATTGATGAGATACACTTGGAGATGCGGGAATAGAGGCATCAGATACAAAGCTTTTAGATCTTAATGCAAGCATATTGCTTGGACTAATATTCTGGGTCATCAGGTTCTCGTGCATAGGCTGCTGCCCCATTGGTCCTGAATCTAGCGGCCTGCAACTTGAGCTTTCTGGCACTCTATCTATGCAAGCCTTCTTCCCTTGGATATTAGTATTAGATGTGACCGTAACTTCCGACATCTGCCTTAACCTTTTTCGCCTTAAATTTGACAAATTTAGCTGCAAGAAAGTTGAATGAAATTCATATGCAAAATATCCTCCCCTCCAGCCAAGTGTGATTCCAACAAATCTTAACGATTCATTACCTTAGAGTAAACTGGGTTGTAGCAAAGTCTGTCAAACTTGGGAGTTGGGTCTAGATAAAGCTTTGGTTGCAAAGCTTTTACTACCCGTGACTCAACTTCCTACAAT
Organism: Iris virginica; assembly: GCA_025631175.1. NCBI lineage: Eukaryota > Viridiplantae > Streptophyta > Magnoliopsida > Asparagales > Iridaceae > Iris > Iris virginica. The sequence goes on from JAOTQG010115655.1 coordinate 9,101, forward strand.
CATATATAATGTCTTGTAAGGATTCCATATCTTTCATTTCAAAGATGAAAAGAGTTAATTTTTACTTACCATCAGATCACCGTATGTCCAAGTACTATCTGATATCAGGGGAATATCCTTCACCACGTTCTCCAGAGACATTCTAAGACGTACTTTATTAACAATTGGAAAAGCATCTTCAGAAGGAACCTTAGTTCCAGGTTCAGAAACACACTTTCGATAATCTCGCACCTGCAAACATCCAAATTATGAAATTCAAAACTCAAGGCTGGCTTCAAAAATCAAATTTTGGTTATGTTACTATCCATCAAAATCTCACATATGCCAAAGAGGTGGATCAGGTAAAGACTAATATCTGACCAACTGAACCCTAAATCAAGCTAGGCACTTAGCAACCAGATGTTTTTATAGATTGATAGCAGCATATCTTTAATATATGATTATGTACTACCATTATGCACCTAGTTATCACAAAACTAGAACAGGAGCAACACTGGCAGTGGTGATTACTGCTAGGAACCAAAACTGAGGCTCTAGTATAAAACCTGTTGAAAATTGTACATTACAACCAACTTTTACGGAACAGCACATCCAGCTTTATCGTATACGTAATGCAGGTAAGTTATAAGCTACACAATGAAAGGTAAGCCTCCCCCTCCCTAAGCCGCTTTCCTCCCATGAGTCTCAAACCCACAAACCGCATAGGTGAGATGATATCCACCACGCGCCAACCCTTATCATACCAGAACCCCATATTTGTAACATAAATCATATGGGAAGTTAAACGAACAGTAAATTTATTTTTGTGCGAATTTTCTTGTAGCTCAAATGCTAAAATAAAATGCTTGCTTCAGTATAGTGTAGTATAAAACATAGAAGTAGAACAAATCCAAGGGGTCAGAAAACATTCCATAAATACTTACAAAACAGGCAATGAACTAGTAACCTACAAGAAATCTAACACAGAATCAAACACTAGATATTGCCATGAAGAAACATATCATCCCCAACTACCCCCTGCTCCTTGGCTGAGAACCGGTTTTGGTGTCCCTTTCTGTCAATAGCTGCTAGTACTTCTGTTAATTTCACTAAGGCAATGTTTGCAACTAAATTAAAGAAAATCAAGAACGTGGAATTGAATAGCCAAGCATTACCTAAGTTGACTACTCAAAAAGACGCGCAATGATCCCAACCCAGATAAGGTTCACTACAGTACCTTATTTGAAAAAATACAGAAAGCTCGTTCTCACTTCTATTAATAGTTAACCTAAACTAACGCTATTAAAAGTGGACATCTTCTCCGACCATTGAAAATTATTACCATTAACAGCTTTATCCTGCCATCTATTTCTTCACTCAATTACAGATTTGCCATCTATATCTTTCTACCACCATAGACCTGTCTGTTGGCTCTTAATCTCTCTTGTCAGAAAGAATTCTATGGCTTAAACTTAAGGTTGGCTCTTAATCTCTCTTGTCAGAAAGAATTTTCTGGCTTAATCAAGAACCAGCCACTTCCACCCACGGCTTTCGTGAAGAACAAATTCAATCAATCTGGAACAGAATTCACCTGTTCTTATTTTTATTTATATCCATTTTCAACTGAGAGAACCTCATGAAGTTTTCTTCGATTCTACCCCCACATAGTCTCCTTAGATGAATCTCCATACACGTGGATTCTCAGTAACATCGATGAAGGAGCGACATAGAGCTAGATCCTCTTCATTGGTGAAATTTGGACATCGCGAACTTCCTCCGCTTTCTTCCATTGCTTTCAGAACAGAAAAAACAACGGGACGAACTACTCCCTCTCGTACGCAGCGGAACGGAGCAGCCACCCTTCGCGGCGGAACAACTCCCTCTCTCTCTCTCTCTCTCCCCCTCCCTCTCCCTCTCCCTCCCCCTCTCCCTCTCCCTCTCCCTCTCTCTCCCTCTCTACACTTACCCTCTTCCTCAAAAGATTTCGGGCCGCGTGCCGGACCATCCCCGTCGACCAGGAATACAAATTGAAAAAGCAAAGGAAATATCAAAAGTCATTAATTTTATTTCTTAATAAGGTATCTTGTCTGTTTTGATGGGGTATATTAACCCTCATTGATCACAGAGAATATTAGTGTATCCACCTGAGATTTTTGTAATAAAGATCACTCTAATAAGATACGACCACTATCTAAAACCCTGCGTGGGAGGCGCAAATCATGATATCTGACCA
>JAOTQG010115666.1:0-21994 GCA_025631175.1 Iris virginica
CTGATCACCATTATTTAGTACTGTTTCGTGTTTACCTCCAGATTGTGTTTCTTGAGTTGGCTTAAGAAGAAGCCTTGCAAGGGTTGTCTATGGTGTGTTTATTGCTGCATTTAGTAAATATTCTTTCTGTTGTTGGGGGGTGGGGGGGTGGGGGGAAGAACTTGCTGGAGTTTTGGTTTCGATTTGATTGATAAAAGAGTATCTTAGTGCTTCCTGTGACTGCATCTACCAAGCAAATGGTCGATTAAGGGGGTATTCTACAGGTAGACAGGGCTGTTTGGAAGAATGTAGCCCCCCCACCCCCACCCTTTTTTTATTTTTTTCTGACAATTGACTGTAGCCATTTTAGTGTAGCACGGAACTGCTGAAAAGCTGCACAAAAGGGTTGTCTAGGAGTGGATGAGACCTCCGTCTGAAAGTAGGTTTCTGGTTTTGCTCCATGACACCAAGTTCAATAGTTGGGTTTCTGTTTTTAGTTGGCCTTTGTTGGTAGGGCTAAGTGGGTGCATGGAAGGACAACTTTGTTTGCTTCTAACATTGCCTTCAATATTGGATATATTTAGGTCTTAGTTAAAGCATTAATGTCATTTTCTCCTCTCAGTGACTCATGAGTACTCCTTTATCTTTTATGTTTCATTTTTCGGGCGCTTTGTGGTGGACGATGTGCTCATTAGCCCACTTCACGGGCATTTTGGAATTTGTTGATTACTTATGATCTCCAAAATAGTTTCCAAGAGTAGTGGGAGGGATAGACAAAATAGAACCCAAAAATTTCAGTTTCTTTCACCACAAGTAGCTGCCCTAACACTTGAAATGCTGCCGTAGCTGAGCTTTTACTATCTTCGGGCAGAATTGAAAATGCAGCACTTTGAGAAATATATGATAGTGTTGTTTTTACTAGTGGTGCTCATAATAAATACATGCAGTAGCATGTGAATAAAAGAAATATAGCGAATTTTTCTTTTCCACTAGCCACTCCCTAGGTGCATTTTCTTAGTAGCTCTGAGCCTGAAGTTGAACAAAGGTCATGGGTTCCTGGATGTTGATTATATGATTAGTATAATACCAGTTTCAGTCTTCATGTGCTTATGCTGCATAGTGTTTTTACTGATGAAGAGATGGAATCTCTTATAACCTAAAATATGTTTCTATTTTCACTAAAGAGACATAATATCATCGTTATCTATTAGCTTTCCAGTTGCTTATATTGGTGATGCTCCCCAATGCATACTTAATAACACATGTTCCCTTCATTAAGTTCATGCATTACAGTATTCCAAGGGAGTCACTGGTTTTGGCTATGATCTTTTAGGTTTTGCGAACCTCATTTAATGCTACAATTTTCTGCATGTGATTTCAGTGAAGATGCAAACAGAAGAAAGTCCTTCAAAAGTAAAAGTCTTAGAGATGGGGAAAGGTCCTTTCTTTCAAGCTGCAAATTTCCTACATTGAAAATTGTTATGGGTATTATAGTGTTGGGAGCATTTTTTACGCTCTTACACTCTCCGGCTGTATATAACACAGAACATCCATCCAATTATGGATCTCGGTATGTTCTCATCACTCTTCCTCCTTTCAGTAAGTTCTGTCATCTGGTTCCTTCACCATAATTTCATATAGCTTCTTAAAATTTGTCAAACTTTTACCTGTTACTAGAGGCTTGGAATCTGGTTATTGCTAACCAAGCTTTTCTTGCATCGAATGTCCTCCAGATGTTCCTTATGCTTCCTAATGTAGTTACCTACCGGGAAATGACTTGTGATCTCCTTGTTATTGTCCTAAAGGCTACCTCTATTGCAGGCCTTTATGGGTAAAGGAGAAATCTGCTGCAGATTCACGTTACGAGTCCATTTTAGATGTTAATTGGGTCCAAGTCTCCAAAGTGATTGAGAAACTTACAGACACCAATGATTATCAGGGGATAGGTCTATTGAACTTCAACAACAGTGAAATTGATCAATTTAAGGAGTTAATACCAGATGCAGAACATATTTTGCTGCACCTTGACAATGTTCCAGATAATGTGACTTGGGAAACCTTGTATCCTGAGTGGATTGATGAGGAGGAAGAATTTGAAGTTCCGGCCTGTCCTATTCTCCCAAAGATTCTGGCCCCTCAAAAACCGCGAATTGATCTCATAGCTGTGAAGCTTCCTTGCCGCAAGACAGGGGACTGGTCAAGAGATGTGGCACGTTTGCACTTGCAACTTGCGGCAGCAAGACTCGCTGCTGCAGCTAAAGGATATCATCCAGTGCGAGTGCTTCTACTGACTGATTGCTTCCCTATACCAAATCTCTTTACGTGCAAAGAGCTTCTCGTGCGTGAAGGGAATGCATGGCTGTATCAACCCAATCTTAATACACTCAGAGAAAAGGTCCAGCTTCCCGTTGGTTCATGTGAACTTGCAGTTCCTCTCAGTGTGAAAGGTCAGTGCCGCTTCACATCCGAATTCTTTAGCTGCTTGAATGAGTAGATGGCTGTACTATTAGTAATTAGGTGTGAGGTGTAAGATAAATTATCTTTTGGTAGAGAGTATAATATATGGGTGGATTGATCACTGTTAGCTGTGTATGATCATGAAGCTACCTTTTACTGGAAACTGGTGGTATTGCCCTCAATTTTTGGGGAGTTACATTGTTACTCTCTTTGTCACATAATGAGTGTCCAATAATTTTCTAAGAAGATTAAATTTTGACCAAGTATTTATCTAAAATCACTTGTCCGGCATATAGAAGTTGTTATTAGTAATTTACCAACTGTTCTTACAATGACCAAAGAGCTCTAGCACCACTGGTACCTGCCCGACTTCTCCCAAGAGAGAGGTCAGGTGTTCGAGTCTCACTTGAGTCAATATTGGTCTAGCCTTGACGACATTATTCCCAAGCACGTTGTAGCCATTTACAGCACTATTCCAAAAATAAACTCTACAAGGGTTGGGGTTGGGGTTGGGGTAAGGTCCATGCTGCTCTTACCTTTTTGAAAAGAAAAAAAAAACTTACAACAATTGAAATTTTATAATCTTAAGCATAACATATATATATATATATATATATATATGTGTGTGTGTGTGTGTTACAGTAAGTAGTAGTCATTTGATAATGTCTTATGTCGACTTTCAGCAAGTATATTGGGCAATCATTTTTGTTTTTCCTTATCCTGCAGAGGCAAGTAATAATATGTAAATATGGTGAACTAATGTGATTTGTTTATTCAGAGTATCAGTCCTCGGGGAATGCAAAACGAGAAGCTTATGCGACCATACTGCATTCAGCTCATGTTTATGTCTGCGGGGCTATTGCAGCAGCTCAGAGTATCCGAATGGCAGGTTCAACCCGGGATCTCGTGATACTAGTTGACGACACAATCAGCGAGTATCACAGGGGAGGCCTTGAGGCTGCAGGATGGAAAATACATACATTCCAAAGAATCAGGAACCCAAAAGCAGAAAAGGATGCCTACAATGAATGGAACTACAGCAAGTTCCGTCTCTGGCAATTGACCGACTATGACAAGATCATATTCATAGATGCTGATCTGCTTATACTTCGAAATATTGATATTCTGTTTGAGATGCCAGAAATATCTGCAACCGGTAACAATGCTACGCTGTTCAATTCAGGCGTGATGGTTGTTGAACCGTCAAATTGTACATTTCAGCTACTGATGGATCACATCAATGAAATTGAGTCTTACAATGGTGGGGACCAGGGCTATTTGAACGAAATCTTTACATGGTGGCATCGTATTCCAAAACACATGAACTTTCTGAAGCATTTTTGGGAAGGAGATGAGGAAGAAAAGAAAGAAATGAAAACACGTCTGTTTGCTGCAGATCCCCCAGTTTTGTATGTCCTCCACTATTTGGGTTTAAAACCATGGCTATGCTTCCGGGACTATGATTGCAACTGGAATGTGGCCAAAATTCGGGAATTTGCAAGCGATGTTGCACACAGAACATGGTGGAAGGTGCATGATGCTATGCCTGAGAATTTGCACAAATACTGCTTGCTTAGATCTAAGCAGAAGGCATCACTGGAATGGGACAGGAGGGAAGCTGAGAAAGGTAATTACACAGATGGTCATTGGAAAATCAAGATACAAGACTCACGTTTGCAGACCTGTTTCGAGGATTTCTGCTTCTGGGAGAGCATGCTATGGCACTGGGGTGACACAAACTGGACAGATAATGCAACTACTGCTGCTCCAGTTTCCACCTCAATCACCACCGCGTCGCTCTCCTCACCATAATTTTCCAGACTGTTTCCATCTGTACCCAACCAAAAGCACAGTTATGAAACTTGTAGATTGAACAAGGTTGAACACCTTCATAGAGATTTTACCTCATATATCTAGATCAAAAAAATTTCCAATCCAATATCTGGTCATCACACACACACACACACACACACACACACACATTCGTTAATATTCTTCTGTTATTATTACTATTGATATCTTTTGGTCTTCCCCTTCCCCTACCTCTACAACTATGTATGTACGTGACAAAATTTGGTACTCGTTCCTCCTTAGACTATGATACTCATTTCGGATAAAGGGAGTAATCTTTTTTCTTGCAAACATCACAAATATGTTTTTCGAGTTCTTTTGGGGAAATTTTGTTACTTCATACTTCCCAAAATAAGATAATTTATTTATGACCGTAAATAAATTATAATAGTTATTTTAGAATAAAGAAAATAATGTATGAAAATCACAAGTATATGATTTTTCACATACTTCTTTTTAGGTTCATTAACTTTGACACATTTGTGCATATGCCTTTACTTTTAAGTAGTTTTTCTTTGGAAAAAAAAAACATAAATATACCCCTTAACTATGTTCGAAACTTGAAATTAGTCCTTAAACTAAGATTGAATAAGTACCACGATAAGGATAAACAATATTGCCCTTTTGTTAAATATCAGTCAAATTTTTAATAAAGATGATGATTGTATTTACTTTTTTAATAAGGAGAAGCAATATTGCCCTTGCATATTAATCATTCTAGAAAATCTCAAACATCCAATATTTTTTACTTTTTTATTTTTAAAAAATATAATATATCATACAAAAAACATTAAACTTGAGGTAATTTAAGGTGAAAAAAATTAATATTTTTATTTATTTAAACAAGCATAAAGGAGACACACAGATTTAAAATGCAATAAAATGTATATTATCCCCAAAGTTTAACCTTGATCTCAACTTACTTTTGGAGGCCAATCTATCTCATGTCAAGTACTTAGGATTTAAATTCATTATTTGTAAAACTTGCATCATTTTTAAGTATTCAATTAAGGCATTATTATGATTAAAATAATTTTAGACATAATTAGTTTTAATTTTATAAATTATTATAAGTGACTTCTTGAAATAATTATATTAGTAACTAAATTTAATAATAATTTTTACTCCGCATTATATTTTCATAAATTTCTCATTGCATTTTTCTCTTTAAATTAATAATAATAATTTTTTAAATGAAAATAACATCATTTATTTATTTAGCATTACATTTATTTTAAAAGATATTTAATTTTAAAAGTAAAAAATATTTGACTGCTATTGAAATATATTATATTATGTCTTTCAATTTGAAAGCTTCATTCTTCAAAAAGATATAATTATAGTTTTGAGTAGGAGGTGTTCTCTGCGATGATTTTGTATAATCAAGGATCGTAAGCGTTAACACTTATTAATTAAAAACTGAATGAAATAATAATATTGCATGCATTTTAATTTTTATAGGACTTGTTCTATATTTCGTAAATTTTAGTACTAGATAGACTAATCTCAAGTTTCGGTTATTACGTAATTTTTCGTTTTTCTTTATTTCTATATTTTCACATACATTAAGGAGTTTTTGATTAATTCTTTTTATAAGAAATAATCAAAGAGTCATAGCCAAATTAATACTAGTTCAAAAAATTATACTTGTAATAAATATCACCCACACAACGCAACGGATTGTCCTAAATAAAGCAAAGAGTGATATCACCAAACCTAATTAAGGTTACGTTGACTCGCGTCGCTCTGTGCAATTCAATGACCTAATCACAAACCCTCTCTCTCTCTCTCTCTCTCTCTCTCTAAACACTCTCAGTCATCGTAGATCCGGAGCATCACTTCCATCACAGGTCAGCTTCTCTCACCCTCTCTCTCTCTCTCTCTATCTCTCAAATTCGCTTGAAATTTAGGGCTTTTTAATATCTTCACATCGTTTCGCATCTGGAAGTTCATGAAATCAATTCAGTACTAGTTAATTACGTTTTTGTGTCACAAAATTTACAATTTCATCCCTATGCTTGTGAAGTACATTATTGAAGTCATTTTTCTAGGTTGTAATTTGGGAATTAAATGGTGATTTTAATTTTCTTTTTCTACTTTCAACTGTTTAGCTTGAAGTAGAGTGTGATTTCTTTTGTGCTACCTTATGCCTGAATTTTCCTTTTTTCATGTTGAATATATGATTTATGCTGTAAGGCTTATAGTTTAGCTGGTAATATAAGTTCAGGAATTCATGAAGTGTGTGCTCAACTGAGTCGACTAGTAATTTCCATCGTGTGGACAGTTGGATTCCAAAATCTATTTTGTGAACTCGAGACGGAACGAGACATGTCCATGTTTTCAGTGAATAGTTTTTTGGTTCTTTGTCTGTTTAAGGGTGTGTTAAAAATACATTTATGCATATATTTAAGCACAGATGAATGGTTCTGTAATATGGCATGTAGTATGTGGAATGAAAATCCCATACCTTTGGAGACGAGGGACACAATCTTTTCAGACTGGTTTACCAGAGCCAGAAGTAACAGCATGAAGAGGAGTATTAATTTCATCAAACTATGATAGTCTCTTTAGCTAGCTCGTTTAGACTTGTAGGTTCAGTGTTACAAGACATGCAAGGAAGTGGTTCACAATTGGCTCATCATGGTTGTTTGAGCCTGAGAGATCAGATTATGTTGGTGTATATCTTCTAGTAGGAGTTTCAGTCATTATAAAGAGAGCCCTAAGCTTTCATCTGAGCAAGCCTTCTTCTTCAGTCATTATAAAGAGAGCCCTAAGCTTTATCCACACACAATTTATTTCAAAACCCATTAAAGCAGCCTCACCGGTGGCTGGCCCTAATCAAGCCATTATCATTATCACATTGAAGATAGATCTAGCTTTCATCTATACTTTGAATAAAACGAAAGAGTAGACTGTAGATTTAGGCAAGTTAAGATAAAAAAAAGGGCCAAGATCGCTATGACTTCGACGAGAAGACTGAAGAGCTCTTTATTTTTCTGGGTTTGACGAGACTGTGATGATGAGGTACATGGGGATGCGATGCAGTGTTATGACGGACGGTTTTAATGGTGGCCATGCAGCGGAAAGTGTGGGTGGTGTGGAGGAATCTTTTTTCTCACAGCTGCTATAGCCAACGCTTTTTCCTACCTTCCCCTTTTCAATATATAGCTCTCAGAGATTGAACGGCCTTTCAGCTACGAGTTAAGGCAGAGGGTATAGGTTCAAGAAGCGCACCTGTTTTTAGGAATTTTTAGAAATAATGAGCATTGTGTATAGTGAGAACCAAAGAAAATCTGGAAATAGGTTTTGAAGCAGTGAATCTGAAAATAGATTTTGAAGTAGTTTTCCCTGCATATTAATTGGTGATGGTGGTGAGTGGGTGGGTCTTGCTCCTGTGTAAGGGGATTAAACTAACTAGAGAAAATTTAATGAGAAACACTGCTTCAATATTGGTTTCTTCCAAATCTAGTTGCCCAACTATTGAATTTATTGTTTATCTTTATCAAAATTATTATCTATATCTATTAAATTAAAACGAAAAATGATGCATAAAATGGGTGCTAACACTTGTTTCGTTTTATATGTTTACCTAAAAACCAAAGACAAGGAGACGCAGTCTCAAAATTACCAGAAGCCAAGGGCATTTTTGAGATATTCAAAGTTTAACAGCCAAAATTTGACGGCATTAGCCGGAAGGGGTGTCAAAACCAATTAAAGGGACAAAATGCATAAATAATTGGGATAGGGACCAAACTAATATATTTCATCACTTTCTTCAGGGATCGAAATATTATTTTAATCTTTTTGTTATGGCCATTTATGTTTCACCTTTGTACTCTATTGGCTGTTCTTGTGATTGCTGTTTGTTCACTTTTTTGATGGAGAACATCGAAAATTAGTTTCCAACTTCTAGGAATTATAATACCGAAGCTAGTAGATGTAGTAACTGAGTATATCATACTGTGGGTTACTGGTTTTGATACTTCTTTTTTGTGATGTTTTACATGTGTAGATGGCTGCGTTTTTGTGGGCCACGTGAAATTGTCTTCAAGAGACATGACATCATCTTGTACAATCATTTATCAAACTTACGGAAAGTCTTGTTGCTTGTGTTGCTTAAACTGGCTGCTCGTTTGGGATACTGGGCAACATATCTGGAGTTGCACCTTTCTCTGTGTGGCCAATTTTGAGCATATTACGCATCAATGTCAATGAATACCGTAGAAGCTTTACTACAATTCACATAAGACCATTGCTATAGGCACATGGCCCTTTACCAGTTTTCTTACCTGTGGCATTGCTATGATCCATGCCTACAGTGGCATTGTCAAGGCGCATACCATAATCCTGGACTTCTACTTATTGAACATAATAAAGTGCTGATGTTCCTGTTCCTTAAAGTGGCAAACATTCCCTGGTGTGCTGCTCAGTACATTCGGATTTGCGCTTTTCATCTTGCTGTTTAATTAGCATCTTACGAAGTTAGCACGATGTATATCACGTGGAACTCTGGACGCGTATTGCTTGACGCCGTCACCACAGGCGTGTATAGTTCCGGATATGTCCTAAGCATTGCTTAGAGCAATGCCCCTGTCTAGTTGCCAGGTCCTGTGATCAGTATATTGTTGGAGACTTTAACCCAAAACAAAGTACTCATGGGGATGTTATACTTCTAGATCGATTTTGGGAGTCTTGGTTGGTATTAGGGCATCAGCTTGCAAAAGAAGTGGAATTGCTGATCAGAGTAGCGGCTCAGCACTAGGTGAATGGTTGCAAAGATGGTTTAGAGCTCTGCTTGACAGTTATTTTTTTGAGTCCGGCTCTTCCAAACGTCGAAAGATTTGTGGTTAAGTATGCCATCTTAGTGGAAGGGTGATAAAGAGCTGCAAGTTGTTTATGATTTTTATTTTTTTGGATACTGCTGTTAGCTGGTGATTCAGATGATGTCGAACGGGATTCCAGTATTGAACCGTCTTCAAGATGTCTACTTTCTCCCTCCCCTTGGTATGCAGTAGCAATCTTTTTCAGAAACTGCGCCAATATTATACATTTTTGCTGCCAAGTTATAATTTGGGAGCATAAGGGAAGGCCATTCTTACTAGGCTGTTATATAGTGTAGTGTTCAACCAGTATCAGTAACTAGGGCTGGCCTTTTGTCAGTGCTTACTTTATGCTAGTTAACAGGCTATGGGAACTAGTGTTGCAACATCAGGAGGCTATACCTTAAAAATGCAGATAAGTTTGGTTGCAGCACGACATGCATCAACAAGCTCTGCAAGTTATGAGAAGTTATTGATCACTATCTAGCTCCTCAATATATTACATGCGACTTGCACAATAACTACCGACTTCAAGAACCTGTCTCTATAGTCTATAATGTGTTAAAAGACTTTTTCTCTTGGGTGGGCAGTTTGTGTTAAACTTGATATGCTATGCTCATTGGAAGCTAACTCTGAAACTCACATTTGCCCACAATATCTTTGCTGTGTGCTCTCCTGGTAGATGTCTAGACCATCTCTTGCCCTTGCTGCTTCACCATATCTCCTGGAGTTCATGTGCCCCAAACATCTTGACCCTAATACGAAGGAGTTGACTACTCTTCTACATGCGGCAACTTTGCTTGAGGTCCAGAAAATATCTATGCAGCTAAAGCCTAAAGGGTGCTCCAAAGATAGGCTATTATGTTCGCCCACAATATTTATGCTGTGTACTCTCCAGATAGTTGTCTAGACCATCTCTTGCCTTTTCTGCTTCACCATATGCCCTGGAGTTTATGTGCCACGAACATCTTGAACCTAATACAAAGCAGTTGACTACTCTTCTACATTTGGCAACTTTGCTTGAGGTCCTGAAAATATCTTATGCAGCTAAAGCCTAGAGGGTGCTCAAAAGATAGGCTATCATGTTGAAACTTATTTTACTAAGCTAGGTCTTCAATCTTTAATTACCACTGCTGGGTCTAATCAGAAATTGAATCAGTTCACAGTTGTCTTCGATCACCTCCAGGAGAGAATTTTTCTTGTCAATTGTGACAGTGGTGAGGACACCAGCCAGTATAGAGTAATTAAGTGTATGTTGACAGGAACCTCTCTTTCCTAATAATCAACTCATGGAGAATAATCCGACTGAGAATATTATTTGAAATCTTTTGTTTTGATGAATTTTCCTTTGTAATAAAGTAACTTTTTTCCTTTTTCGTGATGCCAAAGGATATCAATATCAATCAAATCTCATCCTTTTTACCTTTTAAATTTGATTGTGGGCCGTTAGTTAATTCTTTCTTTATGTTCAATGGAATAGAGAGGAATTTCATGCCCCCTACTGGCATGTGTGCTGTTGAGTTTCATTCTTGCATAAGGTGATTGAATCTGCATTTCTGGTCACAACTTTCAATTCAGAATACATGGCTTGGCGGCTGATCTGTGTGTCTGTGAAGCCAAAGGAAATTGCACGAAACTGTCAGAAGATAAGCCAGCGCACGTTGAAATAAAATGTCTGGCTTTGAAAATTTAAAAAGGTTGTGAATTTGGCTTGAGATTAATCACTCCTTTGGAAATTGAAGTCAATTAATCTTGAAGCCTAAAGCTACCAGTTAAATATAGATTGTGGAATTTCCTGTGCCAGAACTTGCAACTATGTGCTGTTCACTTTCAGTTATTAAATAGTTTATTATTGAACATCAGTTGCTACTAGATATAATCACTTTCAGTTATTAAATAGTTTATTGTTGAACATCCGTTGCTACTAGATACAAGTTAAAATGTATTACTTTCTGTTGATCATAACCTATCATTTCACTGAGTAATCACTACGAAAAGATGGGCGATGGGGTTGAAAATAATTAATTTTTGTTTTAATTTCCTTAACAGTTGCTTTTCCTTGTGATCCAGATTATGCGTGCCTTGGTTGAAAAGAGGTAAAATTTAGTTATTTGTATACAACTTCGAAAATGTCCAATCGTGTCAGAAACTCTGAATTTCGAAGGGATGTGAAAGAAGAGATTCTGCCTCCGGCCGACGGAAGGGAAAGAGATTATTGGCCTGGAAAAGACCGCCATTCAACTTTTCGTGGTGGTAATCCTTCCAAATGGTCTGAGCTGGAAGCGAATAATGCATCGAAGTCTGCTGACTGTTCTAGGTGGTCAACTCGGGAATCATCACCGGTAGATAGCAATGTAAAGATGGATGAGACCATTAATGACGTACGACATAAACTGCCGATTGATACTGCCTTTCATGGGCGAGGCCGTCTTCACAACACCCGCCCTTTTGATGATAGTTTGAGCCAGCCGCTTAGGTATGTGATTACAAGTTTATGGACATTGAATGGTTACTACCCCCATCCCATAAAAAAGAGTCCTAATTTCCTTTTTAGTCCGTTCCATTTCTAAATTTAAGCTATGAATTTCCATTAATTTTCAAAGGCTTTTTCTTTCATCAAAAAAATCCATGTTGGTCGTACATTCTATGCAAAAAAAAGATGTAACATTAGTGCAAATTAAAGGAACTATATGGAAGTCAAAGTTCTATGTTAAAAACACTTTTGACGTAGGAATCTTTTGGGGAATGGGGGTAATTAGTAAAACCAAATTTTTTTTTGATTGTTGAAAGAAAATTCTCCATATTTTGGGTAGTTCTAAAGTTCAATTGTTAGATTTCGTATCTATATTTCTTCTTGTTTTGATTGTTGAAAGTCAATACTCCATCTTTCCGGGAAAGTTCGAACTTCGATTGTTTATTTTTTGTTATAATTCCCTGAAATTCATCGCATCCCGTTATATTGTCTATGCTTAGACGACATCATTTGTATCTCTTTTCTTAAAACATCATTCTATTGGTTGGAATTGTTATCATTAGCAACTACTGTGCAAGGTTTGATTGTGAAAAGAAACTATAGAGTGTTAGCCAATCTAAGATGTATGTATGCCTCATGATGCAAATTAAGTGTCTTTCTTCCATTGATAATTTCTATTCGTTGTACAAACATTCGCAAAATTTTGGTTAGAAAATTAGTAGGCAATTAATGATTGATTGTGTGCCTTGAAAATTTTAGCATGTAATGATGTGTCCTACAGTTCTTTCAAATCACACAACCATCATTGACTGCCTACTTCTAAAATTTGGCAACTTCACTACGCTATCATTTGGTGATAATTTTTTATATGTCTTCTCAAATTTGGTTGTTTTTTAATTACTGTTGCTATGTATAGTGGCAGGGCGAGAGGCAATATTCAGAACCGGAGTCGGGACAGAGATGGGAGCAGGAGCAGGAGCAGGAGCCCAAGCTGGAACCGGAACCATAATCGGAGCCGGAGCAGGAGCAGAAGCAGGAGTCGGGTTAAGGCCAGGGGCATGGGCAGGAGTAGGAGTAGGAGCAGGAGCCGGAGCCGGAGCCGGAGCTGGGACAGGGGTGGGGGTGGTGGCCGAGGTCGGAGTAGGAGCCCTTATTTTGATGAGAGGCATCAACCGTTTGAAAGTGCTGATAGGCTGAGTGGTCCAAGGTTATCGTCTCGAGTATGTAGAGATTTTGCAATGGGGCATTGCAGGAGAGGCAATCAATGCAGGTTCCTCCATCAGGAGGGTGTTAATTCCGAGGGTGGGAAGCGCTCCGATGACATTGCAGAACGTTCTAGCATTAGACCGGAGTATGGAGGTTCTTCTAGATACAGTGATAATAGAACTTCTGCAGATCATCCACGTGATAAGGCTTCTGATAGGTCTAGAAGGTATAATGGAGAGGAGGAGCCTGTACGGGATAGCATCATCTGCTGTAAAGAATTTCTGAAGGGTAGGTGCCGTTGGGGGGCATCATGCAGATATCCGCACCACGTTACTTCTGGTGATAATTACAACAAAAGCAATAGGAACGATTCGTATGGTCATGATAGTAAGGTTCCACCAAACAGAAGTGGCAAGGTCCCTTGCAAGTATTTTCTGAGTGGGAAATGTCATCGCGAAGATTGTAAATTTTCTCATGATGCTCCAACGTCAGGAGGTTATGATGCAAGGTCACGTGATGACAGGTTAAACCAAAAAGTGGATGAAAAAAGCAAGCCATGGAATGGGCCGACATGGGATGAGGCAACTCCAGGATTATCTAATAATGCACAACACTCTGGGCGGTCTGATAATTATTTTCAGAACCTGAATTCTCGTGATTCAGCAGCTAATGAGAAATCTGCTGATGTTATGAGCAGGTCATGGAATGGCCCAACATGGGATGATGCAAGTGCGTCAAATTTATCTCACATTGCAAAACCTACTGGACTGCGTGATAGTTCTGTTCAGAAGCTGAATGCTCATGATTCAGCAGCTAATGAGAATCATGATGATAAGAACAAATCATGGAATGGTTCGACATGGGATGAGGTAGCTGCACCAGATTTATCTGATATGGCAAAATCCTCTGTGCAGGGAAATATATCCCCCCGAAATCTGAATTTATGTGATTCAGCATCCACGGGGAAATATATTGACAGGAAAAAGTCATGGAATGGTCCAAGATGGGATGAGTCAAGTGCACCAGGTTTATCTGATATTAACAAATCTGTTGAATGGGGTGACAGGTCTGTTGGGAATCTTCAGTCTCGTGATCCAGTGACTATTGAGCAACAATCTGGTTCTAGAGGGGATCATGGTCGGGAAAACCAGAGGGATGGTCCACCATGGAATGACAAGACTGCCGAGGGAAATGAATACTTCTCCTCTAACCAACAGGGTGGTAGTAATGATAGATATATGGGCGCACATGAATCCAAGGGTACGAAAAATTTTGTTGGCAATGAAGACGCCCAACTTGTTTTTGACGGTTCACGATCACAACCTCTGGGTGGAATCTGTATGCCCACTAATGAAAGAAATATAATGCTAGATGCATCGGGTCGTGAGCTTGCTAATATAGTCCTGCAGCCACAGGCCTCTGAAGTTTCTCGCATTCAGCAGCTTAACAGACTTGAGCAGGACAATCCTACAACTTTTGATGATTCTAATGTTCTGGACGTGGAAATGGTATCAGAAGAGACCACTTATTCAGCTCTTGCGCCAAGGCAAGTCTTTAATCAAAGTGGTCATAGTATGGGAATTCAACATCCTTCAAACTTGGGTGGATTTGAGCAAAATTGGCACACACACTCTTTAAATCCTTCGAATGGGCCTAATGTCGACTTGAGTGGATCAGCACAAGATTTATTACCCCTTTTGGATCAGCAAAATCAGACACGGATTTACCAGAATGAAGCTGGTGAAACACAAAAGGTGCTGGACATAGGAGTTCCGCAGGTAATGCCTGAACTGTCTGAGACTGTCCTAAGCAGTCAGCAGGTTTCTATAACTGACCTTCCTGCAATTTTGACTCAGATATCTCAGAATGGGCAGCTTCCTCAACTGTTTGCAGCACTAAATCCCAATGATGCCAAGGCATTGATGCAGTCTCTTCCCACTTCTGCATCCCTCATGCCCCCTGTTAACCCCATGGTTATTCTGCCCAATCTGGATATGAAGTTGAAAGAGCAGTATGATCAAGCAAGAGAGGGCATGGAGACTAGAAAGCCTGACAGCAATTGTGAACCCCCAGGGTTTCATTCCAGCTCTATAGGGAATGAAAATGAAGTGCCTTCAGAACGATTATCTCTACTATCTACTAGTGTTCCCAGCTCCACCAACCTCCATGCAAGCAGTGCCTCAGGTGAGGAGCATCACAAGAGCCTAAAGTCAAAGCAACATGAATCAGATGCGAAAGGAGCAGCCAACGATAAAAATGTGTCTGAGAAACGCAAGCTGGAGCAGGGAAATATTCAGTCAGGAAATGCTGATGCGCGAGGTAATATTGAAGAGGGTAATACCAGTAATGATGAGAAGGCGATGCGACTGTTTAAAATTGCACTTGTTGAATTTGTCAAGGAGATTCTGAAACCCACTTGGAAGGAAGGTCGACTGAGCAGAGAAGTTCACAAGACTGTTGTAAAGAAGGTGGTTGACAAAGTGACAAGTACCCTTCAAGGAAATCAAATCCCAAAGACACAAGAAAAGATTGAGCATTATCTGGCATTTTCTAAATCCAAAATTACCAAACTTGTGGAGGTCAGTTTGGACTTTCTCTTGCTCTTTAGTTATGTTTTAAAGGTTCTTGTCTGTTGCATTACCATGAATCGAGCCATCCTAGGCGATTGCAAGTTTATTTATCATCTTATGGTTACTACCTATACACTCAATACCAGGATCTCTGTGCTGCAGGGCCAATATGGTTTTCTAATAGAATACGTCTGCTAATCGCGTGTCTGCAAATCGCTTTTGTATTCTAAGTTTTTGGTGCTATTTTCCAGCCCTTCTTCCTAGTTAATTGTCTGCTTTTCTTTTAATTCTATCTCATTTCAATAGCTGATTATTTTCTGTACCAAAAAATTAAAAAGTGCTGTTTCCCATGTCTTGCGACGGTCTTACTTATGATTCTTGGTCTACCCTACTTTTACTTGAAAGAGCACACACATTTTACGAAAGGAAAAAGAGAGTGTATCCTCACTTCAAGTTCTAAAGGAGTCGGCATCTTGGATATGAAAGTTACTTGGCTATGCTGAGGTCCACATGATTATTCTTTTTCAACTCCTTTGCATTTGCTGCTGAGAGATTGTGTACACCAATATCTTGTTGTGATATCATCATGAATATGTGATCATCCTACGATTGCCATTGGTAAAAAAAATACATTCTCTTTGTGAATCATCATCATCATGGATCCTAAAAATATCGCTGCTCTTCCCCTATGTGTTGACTTGACTTAAAGAACTGACCCAGGTGTTCTGTGTTCCCCTTTAGCTCCATTGGAGCAAGGCATTCTCCCCGAGCTTTAATCAATCATGATTTGAACCCTATTTCTAATGGTGATTTACAGATTGCTGACTTTTCTACCTTCATGCAGGCCTATGTTGAGAGATCTTCAAAACCAGCCGACGCTTGAAGCACCCATTCCTGGCTCTGTGTACGGAGCTCTCAACAGGCTTTAAGAAGTTTGATCTTATGTTTTTTTATTTCCTGCCAGCTGATGTACTTTTGCCCTTATATAAGTAGAAAAATGTACAAATTAGTTTTCATTTTTTCTGGCAAGGAATGTACATTGAGATCCCCTGTATTAATTTTAATTCATAGTTTCTGATCAGAAGTATGATGTATTTTGTGGGTATTGTACTTGTAAGTGTAAAACTGAGAAACCGTATGTTGTCAGGCTTGTGTTGATTCTCTTTCCTACTAATCGTAATAGACGGCTGCATTCGGTTCGGTTTACAAAATTACTTTTGACTAAATAGTATGCCGGTATATCTTCCGAAGATGAGCCCCTTCACCGTTTGTATTTGTCAGGGATGATTCTACTATTCTACTCCCTCAGTCCCAACACATTTATTACATTGTCCCTTTTCTGGGAAAGAAATTACTACTCCATTTCGAAATTTAGAGCGAACAACTCTCACAATTTGTTGCACTCGGGTTATAATGTAGTATTAAGAAGCCCATTATGAGCGAGCATTAGACCGAAGGAAGTCGAATGTAACTCTGGTTCAAACTGTAGCTTCAACGCATTTTGAATTTAAGAAGCTCATCAGACGTTCTATACTGCAGCAATAGATCAAATTGGTAGAAGCATT
The DNA here is from genome assembly GCA_025631175.1 of Iris virginica. Lineage (NCBI taxonomy): Eukaryota > Viridiplantae > Streptophyta > Magnoliopsida > Asparagales > Iridaceae > Iris > Iris virginica. Next base: position 16,922 of record JAOTQG010115666.1, read on the forward strand.
GTTTTCTGAATTTGACCTTCCAAACCTTTTATGCGATTTTGACTCGTCAAGTTATGATATAAAATTTTCATCTTTTTTTAGTTCATTGATCTCACAAATATCTTCTAATAATGGTTATATCATCTCATTCCATATTACAAAAAAAAGGAAGAAAAAAAACAATCGAAAATAGCAATTTATAAGAATAAGTGAATAACTGTGTTGATTTTCCAATTAAAAAGTGCAGGAAATGCACATTTTGAAGTGCAGGCCGGACATAGGAGGAGTAACATTTACTACTATTTTTTGCGTATTCCTTTCGGGTTCGAATCTTCTGTTACATTGCATTTTCATTTTTTATATCGTCCCTCTAAAATTCAATCCTAACCTTTAAAAAAAAAAATGAAAAGAAAAAAGAAGATGAGACTTGAGATCAACAAAAGAATGAAATTCGGAACAATCCTTTCGGGTAAAGATTTTAAAGACCATATATTGAGAGTTAAAAAACAGTAATATCCAAAAGCCATAAATACGTTCTTACAATCATGATGCTTCTTTCTTCTTTAATGGCTCCGGTCCGCTCCCTACCCAGCAGTAGCTAACCAGAGCCAAAGACCCCTCTTTTGACAACCCCAACAACACACTCACAATTACTACAGCTCAAAATGGGTTCAATTACAGCTCCCCACCACCAGTACGTCAGGGCGGCGCTTCCTTCTCCTATTTCACGAACAACTTCTACTCTCACCGCCCATGGCCATGGTGGGTTCTATTTCTATGCCATCTCACTCCCATTATGGTCCAACAAATTTCCACGTGTTCCTAAGAATCCCCCCATATTACGCGCCGGCAATAAAACCCAACCGTCTCTTGAACCTTCCCTGGTGGAAGAGGTGTCAATGGAGGATGAGTTTGATGAGTTCTATGATGATGATGATGATGGTAATATCGCTCTATCCACATTTTTTTCCCTTTCCACTTTCGTCTTATTCCTTAGTAGTAGAGAATTTATCATGAAACATGTGGGTTGGGTTTTATTTAACTGAGCTTTCCATTTAGTTACTTCAATTACTTTGCTACAGCAGTGAAGGATTTACGCTGTTTATCTTTTCTGAATACATGAGTTTGTGCTTTACTCTTTCTGAGGAACGAAGTATTGTTTCGTTGAACTGAATTTGTGATTGAAATACTACAGACAGGAGTGGGCGGCCGTTAGCTTGTTTCATTTATGAAAGCATATCTATATGCAAATCCCTGTCATCTATGAACTTGTTCTGATGTTTTGTTTGGTCCGAAGCTCACAAATCATTGGAGCAGTAGTCAATAATAGTGTTGGTTTTATTTATTAAATTTTTTTTGTCTTTGTCATGCGTTACTAAATAGTTTTGTAAGAAATTCGTACGCTATTAATTGATCCTAAGCTTGTCAACACTAGAGTTAGTGATTGTGGATGCTCTAATAAATTTGTTTACATATGCTGCGGTTGCTTGGACGACGTGATTATCCTTTATGGATTGATGTGTTCCCACCCTCAATTCCAAAGTATAAACCATGAGAAAACTAACTCCTTTCTTATGTCATCTGGGAATAAACCATATAGCCTAATTTTGATTATCCGTACAGCCAGTAATGTTTGTCTGGTTCCTTATATTTGCAATGTGGTAGGACTTGGGAGTCATTTGGGGTACAGACACTGTTGCTTTTCGTGGAGTTTTTCTTGTAATGGAAATTATGGAATATAAGAATGGTATCATGGATAAAAAAATCCGTTCATATTTAAAGGACTGTACCTGCGGAACTTTATTGATATAGTTGAGATTGGTTGGATATTGTGAGGAGGGTTCTCTGGGCTATATTCCAGTTAGAAAGTTGGAAATGCTAGAAGGGTGTTTGAAACATTGGATTAACATTGTTGGAGGCATTAGTGAAAGAGATAGAGTACAAGAATGGAGGGGGAATAAGGGTTGGAATGGAAGGAGGAAATTCAATGCCTTAAACTAAAAACTCGCAGCTTCATCTAGAGGGCATGTGATGGAGTTGCTTTTTGTTAGTGTTGACTGTTGAGTTTGAGTAAAGGAGGGAGGTTACTGAAAAGGTCTTTCATAAAAGAGAGGTATTAGAGGCTTGGAGATCATGTGATGGTAATACCTCATTTGGATTGCTTAGCTTCTCTCTTAAGTCTTATCTGTTGCAGTCTTGGAGATAGTATCACATCAGTAATTTGAAGAGTGGATGACAGGAAGGATTATGGACTCAAGCCACTAAGCTTGATGAGCAGTATAAAGTAGCTGTCATGTTGCTCACCACTCTTAGGGCAGACGGTATATAGAGCTCCCATGTGCTCTTAGCAAGGAGCAGCCGCAAGTGGGTTCACTCTCCCCTTTTTTTTACATAAAATGAATATTCAACGTCGAAAAATGAATATTGTTAAAGTGAATATTTCGTTGAATTAAATGAACACTATAAACGTTGAATTAAATGAATAATACAATTATGTAAAATGAACATACCGTTGAACTAAATGAACAATATCATAAAACAGAAAATCAACAATAACAGTAAGAACATTGTAAAAGAACATTTAGTTATAAAAAATGAACATTTATCATAATAAAAATGAACAATGAGTTACAACCAATTCCTAAAATCACGGAATCAATTATAACCGATTCCGTGATTTACGAAATCAATTATAACTAATTCCGTAATTTATGGAATTTATCCCTCACTTGCCTAATGAGCATGTGTATCTCACTTGCCTTGATGGGAACTCCTTGCTAGCTAGGAGTTCTATATAATTTGCCCTGACAGACGGTTGATATACCTTGTAGATAGCTTGCAAAAAAAAAATACAGAAGTCCAATGACAACAGAGTTATAACAATGGTTTGGAAGGACAAAAGAGGAAATCATATTTAATCAAAACCAAAAACAAAATAAAATCAAACAATAATCAAATCGTGCCAAAAATTAATTATCTCAATGCACACCCTAAAGATCCAACTCTTCCTCATCCCCCCCCCCCCTCCCCAAGCATTAAACTCCTAAGAAAATCAGTACAATGAGTTAAGAAAATACAGCTATATTTTTTTTAATACTGCCCACGGTATCAAAGACTTTGCCTGAGTAATTCAATTCGACTCAATTAGCGTACCTAGTAGGTAGGTGAGTCTTACAACGGAGATTTTCTGCATATAGCGCGCGATACACAAAATCGTGACCTTCGTTAAAAAAAAATACAACTAATTAGACATTGCGTATCTTAAATATGGTTCTAAAAATAGGACGTCTACAATTTAACATGCTTATGTAATAATTTGACTACATTTCCTTAATATGATCGAATTCTATCCTATTGACTTTCTTTCCTTGTTTATTTTCATATAACACATGATTTCGAGATCTCAAATTGGGAATGGCTCGAATGATGGATGCATTTTATATAATTTTCATAATATGCGTATTCGTCATTTTGTTTTCTACTTACGAGATATATTGCTTCTAAATCTGCAATTTTTAGTTAGGTATATTGAGTTCGGATTTTCTATGCAACTCCATGTGTCATTTTCTATGCCACCACTCACATAGTGGTGGGTCCCATTATTAGTAAATTTCATCAGTATGTGAGTGATGGCACACAGAGTGGCACATATACTGACATAGAGGATCTGATCTCAGGTATATTGCTTCTAAATCTGTAATTTTTAATTCTAAAAAAACTATATATCCTATCATCCGGATGATCTTAGTTTTCTACCTTAGTTCTTATTTTAAAAGAATTATTAAAAGAGATCAAAAGAATTCCTTAAGTAGGAAATAGATTTGACCTTACCTACACACTCAATTATTGTCACTGCATTTGCTATTACCCTTTACTGGATTTAAATTCGTGTTCGGTGTTTTAATAATATTAATTTCAAAATTTTAATTTATTTTTTATCGTTCATATTTGAACATTTATATAGTGTATTTAATTTCATAGAAACAATGACTAATTTGTGTATCTCTTTTATAATTTTTAGTGTGGATAAAAATGGATAAAATTACAAGAAAAATCATAATTACCACAATTCCTAATTAAAGTATAAATTTCTTTTACAGTATGAAATATATCTAAACTCATCATCTAAAAGGAAAAACTAAAATTAACTACATAGGCAATTTAATCTATACTTAGGTTAAATTATGAAAAAAAAAATATTCGGAATCAACCGATCCAAATATAAATTCCTTTCTTAAAAAGGGGGAAAAAAAGAAAGATCAAGCAATCAAAATATGTTACACTTAGGTATTTCAATTCATATGCAAAATTTCCTTGATTAAGAAGTATTTGTGACCAATTTTGAATTATAGAAAAAAGAAATTCGAACTCAACTGACCACATTACAATTTTTTTTTTAAAAAGGGGAGAAAGAAAAAAGGGAAAGCCAAGCAATCAATCTTTGTCGATATTCATTAAGGACTTTCTCTTAAAATTTTGTTTCGTTTCGTTGCGTCATAATTTTTTTCTAAATTCTCGAAAAAATTGCTAACTTTCCACAATTTTTTATATGAATGGGGATATCGAAGCACAAATAATTCGTCCTAAATTTCACATACTATCTAACTCTCAAGCCAACATCGAAAATAACATAAATAAATAATATACATAACTCAAAATAAAAAATCATAAACATAAATAAAAATTAAAGCAAAATCGAGAAATCATAACAAAGTTTTAAATTAGAAACGGAATTCAAAAAGATATCAAAATTGAAATTAAACTAAAACCTAAACCAAATCAAATCAATAACTGAATCCAAATCAAAAATATCAATAATAAAAGTTTGAAATAAAACATAGTATTATCAAACCAATTTGAAATATTATTAAAATCAATCCACACGAAAAAAATGATACACAGTTAAATTGAAGCTCTTTTAATCGAAACTCGGATCAACACTAAAATAATCACTTGATTCTTAAAATTTTAAGTATAATTTAAAAGTTAAAACTAAAAAATGCTTGATAAAAAATAGAGTTCTAATTAAAAAATGATTTTTTTTTTTTTGGCCCCAAGGGGGCATGGGAAGGGATCGAACCTGTGACCTTACAT
>JAOTQG010115667.1:0-11310 GCA_025631175.1 Iris virginica
TGTTGATATGCAACAAGGAGAACGCTATGTTCTTTTATATGCGAAGTAAAGCATGCTTGTAGAAAATTGTACTCCCTATGTCCCAAAATGAGTTTCAATTTTGATTATAATATAAAAATTAAGGAAGTGGGAAATGCAAGTAAAATGAGTGGTACATCATAATCACCCTTAGTACTACCACTATTTTTCTGCATGTGGAAAATGGAACATGCTTAGCGACAAAGTTGATTGACACAACGGAGTATCGGGGTTTAATCAGATGTGGTTGATAAGGAACTCTTTTGGGAGAAATTCCTGAAATATAAACTAGCTGGCAAAAGCTAGGATTTTCATAACACCAAGGGGGAAGGAAGAAGAAGAAAAGTTTAATTTATAGAATGAAATTCTCAAGCTCTTACGATGTGCTTAAATAGGCTAAAGAAATACTACCAAATATGCGAAGGAAAATCAACTAAATCCATAGAGAACAAGGAAATAATCTAACCATTAATAAAAAGGAAAGAAAATAAGAGAATCCTAAAATACTAAGCAAGTCGTAAAGTTGTCCCGTACCAGGAATTTAGTAAATTTGTGGAAAATCGACACTCTTTTTGGGACAACATTCTCCGAAAATTTGGACACTCATTTGGGACGGAGAGAGTAGTTTTAAAAGGTTAAAAGATGTTATTGTTTTAGTTTATTTGAATTAAATTGTTTGTTATACCTCTAAGTAATACTCCCCTCCGTCCCAAATGATAGTCCCATTGTACCTTTCATATACTTTAAGGATATAGCTTTACTTGTTTGTACCATTATTAATTTACAATTAAGATTTTAGGCTTTTCTAGAAAGTGGACAATCTTCTTAGGATGGATAAAAAAGGAAATTGGTACAATCTTTCCAGGATGGAGGGAGTATTTCATTTTCTTGCAGTTCTTCTTACTGTTGGATAGAAGCTATTGATATTGTAATCCTCTGATTCTTTCTATAAGAAAATGGCTTCCTCTTGAGTTAGATTTTGTATTCTCTTTGATTGGTCACTACATGCAAATTATTTTTTCTTCTTGTTTTTAATAGGGTAATCCCAAGCCGAAGAAGCCATCCTGCAGCATACAGGATTTATATGGAACTCCTTAAAAGACACATGTTTTCATTGGCATCGGACGTTAATGGTCCAAAGTATCAGATGTACGATTTTCTCTCTCCCCCCCTCCCTCCCCGAGGCATATTGCTGATTCGTTTGGTACAAAATGTTAAATAACATTTTGAGTATCTATATTTGTATATCACCTTACATTTACAGCTCTGACCATGTAACTGAACTATATCATAGATGGACACCTAATTTTCCTTCCATTGCAATTTCACCGTGGAAGCTGCCATCAGGAAGCTTTCACATGTAGTTGGCTCACATTATCTGAACTTTACGTAGTACCAATTGACTTAACCCAAGATCGCCCATTTTTAATAATTCCAAAAGTCATATGTTTGTGACGTAAATTTGGTGATTAGTGATTGTGGAACAATCTTCTATTTTGTTTACGTTTTTAGGTGAAGCAACCTATGCCTGATATTCAATCCTCATTTTATGCTCTAGTTCCAAATTCAATCCTTATTTTTAATGCCGTTTTTCACTGTCCCTTTATCAAAAAAACATTTTGATTCGCGTTGGAGTTAGCCTAATCAGCAACTCGAAAGTGTGAGGTTAACTCTACCTATATGCATCTAATGGGAGAAACACAATTGGAAAATACAGAAATATTCATTTCAAACATGTAAAAAATTATGGCCTAGCGAGTAGTGACATTACTAACCAGTGTGCTTTGGCTTGTGTTTCAAATATGCCAACATACTTTGTTCATTATTTTATAGCCAATGTACATTCCCATTCGTTCTAACTAACAGTTCCCTTAAATTTTCATCAAAAATATAACAGATCAGTTAGTATGGCTATTAATTTTGATTTCCTATGGATGATAAAACATATTTTCTTCGACACAAAATGATTTTTTTAGTTAGAAAAAGTAAGATGCACATAATTGTGATGTAATGAAAGTCAAAATCAATATTCATGCCAACAGAACCATTATGTATTATTGAATGGAGAATTAACGAAATTGGTAATTTTAGAACAATTATAAAAGTATATTGGCTATAAAGTTGAGAAACAAAGTACGTTGGTATATTTAGAACTTGGATAAAAGTTACGTTAACTACTTCATCAGGCCAAAAATTATTAAATCATGATTCCGTCCTAAAATGTAGATATGAAAATGTCAAGCACAGGCATATACTTTTTTCGCCAAAATATAAATTGATGACCAATAGTTTGTCTTAAATCCTATGGGTCTTATATTTCATTTCGTTTTGTTAGGATTCTAACCCTAAACCGTCTCACGGAAATAAGTAAAAAATAAAAGATGAAAGAAAAAAAGAAAGTCTCGGCATTTAAAATCATGTTCCGTGCTCAAGATGGATCTCGTTAATATAACATTGAAAGCTTGCCGTGTTTGGTTAAGAGTTGAATATATTTAACTTGATTGATTTAATTTCATGCTTTTCATATTCTTATAGAGATTGAACTTCACAAATTGGATCTTATCCCATTCATTAACACCACGAAACACCTGGCATTTGTTAGCCCTTACAATCCCCTGATTCTGATGCTAACAATGAGAAAACGTACCATTTTTTTCGCATACTAAAGTTAAACTGGCTTGCAAAACTTGCATTAAGCAACATAAAGGTTTTTTCCGTCGTTTCTCTTCATACTAAAATCTTCTAGCCACAGACTCATTATTCTTTGACTCTGCATGGGCTCTCTGGACATAGTTCTGAATTCTCTCCTGACTAAAACTGATGATCAGGTTGATGCGACTCGTACTTACTTATCTTTCGAATTTCTGTTTATCTTGTGCTTTATGCAAAGCTTAGCAAGATTAACATATATTTACAATGCAATTGCAGGATCATGGAATCCATCGACAATGTTCTCCATCTTTCGCAGATATTTGGTCTTCAATCTTCTGAACCTGGGGTTGTCATGGTTGAATTTGTCTTTTCAATTGTGTGGCAGTTACTTGATGCATCATTGGACGATGAAGACTTGCTGGAACTTACACCTGAAAAGACGTCCAAATGGCCAACCAAGCCACAGGACATGGGAATTGACCATCATAATAGTTTTGGTGAAAAGAAAATAGATAGTCACGAGGGGTTGAACAAATTAAATACCATTATGGCTCTTGATATAATTGGAGGATTTTTCCAGGATAATGTAACTTCCAAGATCCTATATCTGGCACGTCGAAACATGTAATGAGAGCTGCTGTTATGTTTATTTTAGATTTGCCTGCATTCTATTTTATTCTCTCCATCACGTGTGATGCTTTCTTGCTTCATATCTGATATCACTGTTCATTTTCCTCTTAGGTCCACACACTGGGGATGTTTCATTCAGCATATGAGACTGCTTGCAGCAAACTCATCAGCTTTGAGAAATTCAAAAACCATAACTCCAGAGTCCCTTTTGCAGTTAACATCTGATACGCGTATACTTCTGTCTCGTCAGCGCAAAACATATTCGCAGCAACATTTTCATGCTGTAATGGCTTCTGGGTCGCTCATGTCATCTGCAGCTCAATGTCATGGTGCTAGTCGTTCGGCAATTTGGCTCCCAATTGATTTGTTCCTAGAGGATACTATGGATGGTTCGCAAATGACGGCCACAAGTGCAGCTGAAATTCTAACAGGTGCAACTATTTAATCGTATACTCTATACATATAGAGTTGTAGCATGGGCTAAAGATGGATGTTATGTTACTCTAAATAAAGTGACTGAACAAGATTGGTATTGCAGGTCTAGTTAAGGCTCTTCATGCAGTTACGCAGGCATCCTGGAAGGATGCATTTCTTGGTTTGTGGGTTGCAGCTTTACGGCTTGTCCAAAGGGTAAAAACTTGTGATAAAATTATTCAAAGAATTCCTATATCTGGATTGAATCTTTTTAGATGGTGGGATGTCTTAATGGTGTCTTTTACATCTTCATATGAACTTTTTTGATGTTGAATTTCAAAACCTCATCATATACATTTTTTGGTCTTGATTTCGGCTAGCCTTTCAAAATTAATTTCATATGTTTCTAGGACAAAAAATTAATTAAACAGGACTATCAGTTTTTTGTGTTAAGGAGAGCCTGATACAGGAATGTTCGATCCTAGCATCTAGAAATTTTCATACATTTTGTCAATAATTCACCTGAGAGTAGTTTATCCTAAATATGATGTTGCAGCTACATATGATTTTGACTGTTTGTTCAGCTCAAATTTTGCAATGTCTAGCTTTTCCTCATATTGTTAGATTTTTGCATCCATCCAAGTGATTTTTCTTCGTAATTTCTGCACAAAACATGTTTTACCATGCTTTGCAAAACTTTCCGCTTAATGTTCATTTAAATTCTCTTGTTTCTGGTTTACTCCTTTACATCTTGCTTATATCTTCGTGGTCTTTTAGGAAAGAGATCCTTGCGAGGGTCCAGTGCCGCGCCTAGATACATGCTTATGCCTGTTGTTGTCTATTACGACCCTTGCAATCGTTCGAATTATTGAAGAAGATGAAAATGCTGTGATTGGTGAAACTGAGCATTGGCCCACCCGTCAAAAGCTTGAGAAACATGTTCCTGGAGACTGTCGCAAGGAACTAGTCTCCAGCCTACAACAGCTGGGTGACTATGACAGCTTGTTGACTCCACCCCTGTCTGTAACTTCCATAGCAAATCAAGCTGCTGCAAAGGCGATGATGTGTCTCTCAGGGCTAACAGTTGGGAGTGGATACCTCGATGGTGTGAGCTTGAATGACATGCCAGTGAACTGTTGTGAGTAATCTCTTTGATCCAATGCCTTAGTTCCATGTAATATTCAACTTGGGCTGCGATATGAGATGTTTTCTACTCTCTTCTTGTTGCCTCTTCATTTTTACTTGTTGAGAGGTTGATATGCAAAAAGCTATTTGATACTGTATTTCTAAACTTTTTCAAATCTCTCTGAACCTTTTCTTGCTAATCAAATTTTGCCCCTTTCATTTGTTTGCTCATTGCAAGTTCCCATGTATTTATGGCTCAATACTTGAAATGAATGTTTATTATTTTATTTTTTTTGCCTTTGGGAATATTTTTGTAAATTGTCAATCTGTAACATTCTAAATTTTTGTCATCACAGCGGGAAACTTGCAACATCTAATTGTCGAGGCCTGCATTGCTCGAAATCTCTTGGACACCTCAGCATACTTGTGGCCTGGTTATGTGAAGGGGCGCAGCAATCAAATGCCCCGCAGCATTTCAGGCCAAATGCCTGGCTGGTCATCACTGATGAAGGGGTCGCCTTTGACTCCTCCAATGATAAGTGCTTTGGTCTCAATTCCAGCTTCAAGGTATACTCGCATTGTACTTTCCAACTTTCTGGTTTCGCTCCAGACCCCCATCCCACACCACACAAAACCAATGGCAAATAACTACAGCCATCTAGACCCCCCCCCCTTCCTTGTAAGGTTACGTACTCAGATAGAGAGTATACTTAACCTCATAGAAGTAATATAACTTTGGTCAGCCACTGATGCTCTGGTCTATGGCTATGGAAGGATGATTCATGAATTCCAAATTCTTTGATTCTTTTAATATAATGTTCCTCTTTTGTATTTGACCTCTTTTTTGGGTGTAAAGGAGTATGCAATTTGAGTACCTATTGAAACCTCCTGCTTGACAGTAGGCATTCATTTGATAGCAAATGGATATTTTATCTTGCTGCATACTGTTTTTGCTGTTATAGAAAATGAAAAGTAATACAGGTTGTATAATAAAATCCAAAAGGACTTTAAATCCTGTTCATTTGCCAGTTTATGATTAAGGGGTTAATTCCACTGCCCCCAGCAGATTTGCCATTTATCAGTGCTGCCAGTATGGGTTGGATCCATGTCATTGCTTCCTTCTTTCAAGATCTTTCAGTGAATATTCTTGTTTGAATGATTTAACCATTTCAAGAGACTAGTTATTGTTAGTGACATGTCGGCCTCTTTTTAATATTTCGTTAATAAAATTTACTTGTTGAAGTGCAGAAGTTTTTCGTTCGTTTTCTCTCTCTCTCTCTCAAATTTTATCGTGTCTATTTTTCATTTCTTTAGATTTATCAACCAACTTTTCTCTCCCCCACTTGCCTTTACTGTTTACCCCCTCTCCCTTTCTTCCCCTAGCCTCTAACATGTATGCTAGCTTGATGTACATATTTGGATCCGTATCTAACAACTTAAGCTTTTAGTTGAGTTGATAACTTAACATGGTATTAGAGCTCTGGATTGGCAAGGTCTAGGGGTCATGTCACCCCACTTGCAGTTGGCACCACATTTTTGAAAATTTGTGAGATGTCCTTGTTGAGGCATCTAGAATCTGGAGATGTCCTTGTTAAGGCATCTCTGTCTGACTATCTCCACATGTGGGTGGGTCACACGTGACGGGGGTGTTAGCGTGATATACATAGTTGGTTCCATATCTAACAGCTTAAGCTTTTGGATGAGTTGGCAACTTAACAATGTCAACACATTAGAGAAGGTGATTGGGGAGACCAAAAAGACGATACAACTACAAGGAAAGTTAATTTGGGAAAGTGTCTCCCCTCTGAGTTAATATGGTAAAACATACACACACAAGAAAGCAATCCTTCCTTTTTCCCAGTATCACTGAAAAGACAGAAGATTTTTTCTTATAAAGCTTATCATGAAATTTTCTAAATCAAGCCATTCTCAGTGGATGTGTTATTATGTTAAGTATGAAGGTTTAAATCAGAGTTGATTGGATGGTCTCTTACTCTGGTATGCGCACAGTAGCTCATGAGGAGAAAAGCAAGAAAAAAATAAGAATTAGATTAATAGAAGAAAAAGTAATAAGGATGTATGAGAAATCCATCAGATGAACCAAAAAACATAGAAAAGATAAGAAAAGCCTAGAAACAGTTTTGCGATAAAATAGACCAATTTTGCTGCATATCTGAGATAGGCACTCTAAAGCCCCATTGGCCCAGAGACAACCTAGAACACAACTCTCTCCCACAAAAAGGGCCAGGACATGGTTGCCCTCTGAATATCCTGACTTCTGCTAATCCATAGGCATCACAAAATAGCAAATACTCTACACTGCCAAAGCAGATGAGATCCTACCAAAACCTCTAATCCATATCTGAAGGAAAGAGTGAAGACAGAGGAATGGCCCAAGCTTCATTGGCCACCCGAAACAACTTATTCCATTGGGAATAGGCCCTTCAGAATGAAGAAACAAGTGATCGTTTGGAAACTGTTGCTCATATATATTGTTCGGTCTGATAATATTTTGATTAGTGAACGTGGTAGTTATGAGGTTCGTATTTATTAGCTGTAGCCTGGTCTTCAGTTTAAAGCTTTTCTGTCCTGAAGCCATGTATGTCATATGCTCTTTTTTGTAAATTAACCCAGTCTTATAGCAACTGATTATGAGCTCATGGATGTGATGGAAGCTTAGCAGAATTAGAGAGGATATATGAGATTGCTGTTAATGGCTCAGATGATGAGAAGATCTCTGCTGCAACAATTCTTTGTGGGGCATCTCTAACTCGTGGTTGGAATATACAGGTAAAATTTGTAGTTATGTGTGGATTTCTGACCTCCATATTTGGGGTCGTATTCCATTCTAACCAAAATTTAGCCCTATGTTTGCAGGAACACACTGTTCAGTTCATAACCAAGTTGCTGTCACCTCCAGTTCCTGCAGATTCTTCTGGAAGTGAGAGCCATTTGATCGGTTATGCTCCATTTCTCAATGTTCTTCTTGTGGGAATTTCGCCTATCGATTGTGTTCAGATTTTCTCATTACATGGCTTGGTAAGTTCATCTTCCGTTATCTGCTTTCTTTTTCTATATTTTTTTTAAGTATACGCAACTTTATAAGCGAATGCCTCAAGCTTTTAAAATGAGAATCTAATTGCGGTATCTGATACAAGAAACCTTACGCAAGGAAAAGAGGAGAAGCTCTTCAAGAAAATGCATTCAATATATGTGAAAGAGTCCCATAACGCATCGCTCTTCCATGTAGGCGTGGTCTTGTCCTCCTTAAAAGCTCTCAAAAAGTTGTAAAAATTCTATATAAATGCTCAAGTTGAAAAAGCCAACTAATAGAATGTTGGACCTAATTTCTCAACTATTTACGATTAGAAAGTTGCCGTGGACCACTGTGGTAGTACATCCATAAGCTTACGCTAATTTTTTTTTATTGTATGTGACATTCAACTAATCGACCTACATAATGTTGGCCTTTTGTTCTAAATGCTCTAAATATTAAGCTAAAGAGAGGCGAGTGGAAAGAAGTGACGTAGAAGCATATCGGAAGGCAGCTAGGAAAGTTTAAAAAGATTCCAACTGATTTACAATTGCTGTTTTCCAGGTTCCGGAACTTGCAGGTGCATTGCTGCCCATTTGTGAAGTCTTTGGATCATATGCACCCGTCGTCTCTTGGACTCTAGCTACAGGCGAAGAAATATCTCCTCATGCTGTATTTTCAAATGCATTTATTCTTCTGCTGAAGTTATGGAGGTATCATCAAACACCTCTTGAGCATATGGCGGGGGATGTGGCTCCTGTAGGATCCTATATGACACCAGAGTTCCTCTTGCTGATGCGCAATTCGCGACTGGCGTCATCTGGAAGTTCACACAAGGACCTAAATCAGAACAAAGTCTCATGTTTATCTTCTACAGAACCAATCTTCTTGGATAGTTTTCCAAAGCTAAAACTTTGGTACCGGCAGCATCAAGCGTGTCTTGCTTCAACCCTCTCTGTTCTTGTACAAGGAACCCCTGTTTACCAGATTTTTGATAGCCTCCTAAATCTGATCTTCCGGAAAGTAAATAGAGGTGGTCAGCCTACAACATCTGGAAGTAGCAGTTCATCTGCATCTGGGGCTGAAGATTGGGCTCTTCACTTTAAACTACCTGCTTGGGATATTCTGGAAGCTGTTCCATTTGTGCTTGATGCTGCTTTGACTGCCTGCGCACATGGAAGACTCTCTCCCCGAGAACTAGCCACAGGTTACGCATAACTGCTTTGGGTCATCTTAAGCTGCTTATTTACGTATTAAAACTGTTTGAAACTTTAACTGTTATGCATGTGTGGATGTCCAGGAAAGTTCTTGTTTATGATCTTTTTGAGCCATTTAAGTGCCCAGAAATTTGACATTAGATTTGCTGTCTGAAAATAATTTCGTCTAGAAAATACATGTTCATTTGGTGTGTGTAGTTAGTATGTTCTATTTTAATGTCTACCACCTATATAGTAGCCAAAAGAAATTACTTGTATTGTATATTATTTAAATCCGCTGTGGTAATTCTTATCTCAGGGCTCAAATGTCTTTCTGATTTCTTTCCCGCGGCAATGGCGAGCATTGTGAGTTACTTTTCAGCTGAAGTAACAAGGGGTCTCTGGAAGCCTGCATTTATGAATGGAACTGATTGGCCGAGCCCTGCTGCGAATTTGTCCATGGTTGAGCAGAACATAAAGAAAATCATAGCTGCCACTGGAGTTGATGTTCCAAGTCTTGCTGTAGGTATGTCTCATTGTTATATTTCTACCTCTGTTGTCTGCAATCAACTTCTAGATGAATACAATGGTGCATGGGGGGAAACGAAGCACCAGTTTTGTGGACTGGGTTTAAATTTCAAATTGCATGATACTAGTGTGGGTAGGAAGCTAGTTGTTGATGGAAGGTAAATAAGTTACAACTTTGAAGAGAAGCGAGAATATCGTTTCATAACATTCAATTCTTTAGTACTAAAACAGATTTTTTCTGAACTTAATGTTAGTTAAAGGACTTTCCCCAACGAAGGGGACAGGTCAACCTAGTAGTGTGCAGCTTCTGCTGTGCTTGCAGTATATCCTTATTCTTGAATACGGAAATGTACGAAACTTGATTCCTGTGTAATTGTTGGTAAGGTTAAATTCCTTGTATTGCATTGTTGTTATTTAACTGCAAACCTTAAAATAGTTTGAATTGATCACTTAAGCAGGCATGAAGTTTCTAATACCTGGCTTTTGGTGCTATAACATTTTGTCCTTGTAGGCGGGACGTCCCCGGCTACGCTTCCTTTACCCTTAGCTGCCCTCGTGAGCCTTACGATAACATATAAAATTGATAGAAGCTGTGAACGTATGCTGACCCTGGCTGGCCCTGCCTTAAATAATCTCGGAGCTGCTTGCCCCTGGCCATGCATGCCAATCATAACTGCTCTGTGGACTCAGAAGGCCAAGCGTTGGAGTGACTTTCTTCTTTTCTCAGCATCACGCACCGTCTTCCACCACAATAGTGATGCTGTAGTTCAACTTCTCAGAGTTTGCTTCTCGTCAACCCTTGGCTTAAATTCATCACCTATCTCAAATAATGGTGGTATTGGTGCCCTTCTTGGTCATGGTTTTGGGTCCCACTATTCAGGTGGAATTTCTGCAGTTGCTCCTGGAATACTCTATTTGCGAGTACATCGGACTGTTAGAGATGTCATTTTCATGACGGAAGAAATTGTTTCATTGTTGATGCATTCTGTCAAAGATATAGTGAGTAGTGGGTTACCGGCAGAGACATTGGAGAAACTGAGGAGACCAAAGAATGGGATGATGAGATACGGTCAGGTGTCTCTCGCTGCAGCAATGTCACGTGTCAAGCTTGCGGCCTCGCTTGGGGCTTCACTAGTTTGGATAACTGGTGGGTTAGGTTTGGTTCAGTCATTAATTAAGGAAACCTTGCCATCCTGGTTCATCTCCGTCCACAAGTCTGATCCTGGAGAATCAGGAGGAATGATTGGGCTGCTCAAGGGTTATGCTCTTGCATATTTTGCGGTGCTTTGTGGGACCTTCGCTTGGGGGGTGGACTCCGCATCTCCTGCATCCAAGCGGAGACCACATGTTCTCGGGGCCCACTTGGAGTTTATGGCTAGTGCACTTGACGGGAAGATTTCGCTCGGTTGTCACTGCGCCACATGGCGGGCGTATGTCTCAGGTTTTGTGAGCTTGATGGTAGGATGCACGCCAACGTGGATTCTCGAGGTGAATGTGGAGGATTTGAAGAGCCTGAGCAAGGGCTTAAGGTACTGGGGGGAGGAAGAGCTGGCTTTGGCCCTGTTGGGAATCGCTGGGGTTGATGCAATGGGTGCAGCTGCTGAATTCATTATTGAAAGTGCACTTTGAAATGTGTTTGTTAGCTCATTTAATCAGGAGCCAAGTGAGGAATTTAGCAACTTGGTTTTCAAGCGGGGGGGGGGGGGGGGGGGG
>JAOTQG010115678.1:0-11310 GCA_025631175.1 Iris virginica
AATATAGGTATAAATAAAAGTTACTAGTAACAGTAGCTAGGTAAATTATAGATTTATTAGTAAAGTATTGATAAATCGTTTATTAACTAGAAAAATACTAACTAACTAATGCAATATTGGGAATGTGAATTAGAAGTGGATTAATGCCTTTCCACTAAATTATCCTTTTTTTTGTTTAAAATTACATATATGCCGCTCATTTTTAAAGATGTGTAGTTATTTTATCTAAAATAATCTTAATTATTGATATTTTTAATTTAATGGTCCTAATTAATTCATAAAGTTCTTAATATAAGATGGTTCATAATGGAATAAACCCCTATATATATGTGAGAAAAAATCTCATCTTGGGTATTAACTTTTGAAATGTGAAAAAATGTAGAATTCACTAAAAAAAATTAAAATTAGTGTCTTCAGCTATTTTATTTTATAACAAATTTTAAGAAAGTGGAGGAAAAAAAGTTAGTCCATGAGTCTATACACATTTACTTTGAAAAAAAAGAGTACATAATTGATTTAAAATGATAATATTATGACTTTGTAGTTGTCAATAGCTCGTATATAGTCACCAAAAAAAAAAAAAAAAAAAAAAAAAAGAGAATTAGCAGTCATTCTTTGCAAGTACTGAGGGTTTAAAATGCCATAATTTTTAATAGGATTAAATAATTATTTGGTACTTGAATTATTAATTAATTATGTTGTGTTTGATTTTAATTTTTTTATTTTATGTTTCATTCTTTTATTTTGAATACGCTTTAGGAATAGTTCTTTTTTCAAGATTTTAGAATAAACTTAATAAAATTCATTACTAATGAATAGTTAGTATGTACATGAGTATGTGTGTGTATGTGTGCGTGTGTGTGTAAGAGAGAGAGAGAGAGAGAGAGAGAGAGAGAGAGAGAGAGAGAGAGAGAGAGAATTGCGTGTATGTGTCATAGGTGTGTATAAATGCATTAAAAATATTCAAAAAAATTTAAATTATCATTTAATATTAATGTATCAAAAATAGACAGAAAGTTGACATATCTTTTCAAATATAATTTAATCACTAGTTAAAATTAAATTTATAAAAAATAAATATATTTTTAAAATTTTAAATCAAAAAATAAAACATATAGAATATTTTATTTTAATATCAAAGCACCAACTTACACTAACAAATGGATAGTGTACAACGTACACAGAACAATCATGAGGGGGAATGTAAAAGTTTGAGTTGGCTTTTGGGACGAGGCTCATTCATCTTCCCGAAAGATTAATTAACTACTTCATTCGTTTACTTTTTACAAATTTATAATCTATTTTTTCAAAATTATCTTTTAGAGCAACTCCAGCCCTAGTTATCAAAATGGGGCATCAAATATTCATTTGATTACTGATACAGTATTTTGATACTGCATTTGATGTCTCTACACTTCAATCATAAATATCTAAATAATAATAAATAAAAATATAGCTTAATCAATTTATTTAAATTAATATAATTAAGTTGATAATATAGTTTATTAAAATAAATAATAAGAAATAAATATTAATTATAATAAAAAATTTATTTTAATTTTGATATCAATATATTTTAACTTTTTATATATTATTTATTTATTACTAAATAATTATTATAAATAAAAATAATTTAAATAATTAATTAACATGAATAAATTAACATTTATTATTTTAATTAAAAAAATAAATAAATTAAATTCAATATTAAAATTAAATCTAAATCCATTTTTAACATAATACTCTAATCCATTTTTCAGATAAAACCCAAACCCACTTTTAACCTAATACATGTCCTCAGTCCCAAATT
Source organism: Iris virginica (assembly GCA_025631175.1). NCBI lineage: Eukaryota > Viridiplantae > Streptophyta > Magnoliopsida > Asparagales > Iridaceae > Iris > Iris virginica. The sequence continues at coordinate 1,811 of JAOTQG010115678.1, forward strand.
AACCTAATACATAAAAGTCCAAATCCAACCCCAAATTAACCTAATACATAAAGTCCAAACCCTATCCCAAATTAATATTTATTAACCTAATCTAGACTAGGATCATCTCTCTCCCCCCCACCCCTCTCTCTCTTCTCAAATTCATTGTTTCTCTTTTCAACTTCCTTAATTTTTCATATACCAAGCTCTAATAAGCATAATCCCAAAAAATCTTACCTTGATTTTTGACGGATGAGCTTCAATCGTTAAAGAAATTCGTACATGTGAAAAAATTTAAAAGTGGGTTTGTGAAGAAGATAATAGAGGTGACGTTTCTCTCCTCTGTTATTGTTTAAATAGCTATTTGATTTTATTACCGTTGAAAACCCAAAATAGCCGTTGAGTCAAACCAACAGTTCTTTTTTTTTTCGAGCTAAAATTTGGTTACTGAGTTTTGGGGGGCCAAAAATGGATCCGAAAGGGGAGGGCATTAAATTTGGACACTGACTTGATGACTCCGTTGGAGAAGTATTTTCTAGGTTGGAGCATCAGAATGACAGTTATGCCATTTGATGCCTCCGCCGGAGTTGCTCTTACTCTCAAACTATTAATAAATGAAGAATTTGAAGAGACTTTTAATCACAAAGTATTAATTGAAGGGTAAAAATAAAATAATAGAAGATAATTAAACAAATCTTAATTTTTATACTCTATCCTAAAAAATTTACTATTGTAAAAGGATGTGAGTACTTCCACAAATCTTGCGCCAAATAGAAGTTTTTACTTTTACATGTCCTTGTTCTAATGTCACATTGAAATTAAAGGTCAATAAATGAGCAGTCTAATTAAAGTGGTAATATTGCGATTAGCGATAATAAAAATATATTGATAGAAAGGGATAAGTAGGATAAAAAGAGGAAGAAAAAAAAAAAAAAAAGTGAAAAACGATGCTGTGATAGTAAGAAATTGTAAAAATTATATTCCAAATGGAAGTCAGACTTCCCCATTAACCATAAGCACAATAGGCTCAAAAACCAGATGAAGATTTGTTAAAGATGCAAATACTTGATAAATCAGCCCTTATTTAAAGTGTTAGGAGCACAACATCGGTCAATTTTGCCCTACACACACACACACACACACACAGGGTAGGGGAGAGAGAGAGAGAGAGAGAGAGAGAGAGTAATCTATACGCCAGAATTAAATTTTTTAGAAAGTGTGATATACCAATTGTTTTTTAAAGTTTTTTTTTTTTTTTTGGAACGATGCAAGTATGAGCGAATAGTATCAGAATTCAAAAACTGATTCAACCCTTTATCTATTGAGTGCAAAACGCGCAACCTGGATGTTGACTTTGACTTTTTCGATTTTGAAGGCTCAACCCAGGAAAAATTGCCACAGTTGGTATACCGAGAGGTAGACCCTCCTAGTAAAGAGTGTCACCTCCCATAAAAATGAACATTATGATCATAAGTTATGAACATGAGGTGGCGCTCCTTATTAAAAATGTCGAGAGACATAATTTCCATTAAGCCACAATTGGATCATCACCATCAGCTAATCAAAATGATTATCAGATAATGCATAATTTCTTGATAACAATACAGTAGATTTTTAGGAGCATATAATTGCTAAACGAGGGGTTAAAAATGGAAAACAATATGACAAAATAGCAAATATCGTCTTGAAAAGTTTTATAAGTTTGTAGGCAACTAAAAATATTCACCAACTCAAAAAATCAGCCATAGTATTAACAATCTACGCGGAACTAGAGCAATGGCACGACCACTAACATCATCAAGATAAACCGAGAAAATATCAAAGTAGATTTCCAGACTTTTCTAAGGTTACAACACGGGATCATTTCATATAACGCGTTTTTATCTCTTATCATCTTCTCTCTTGCATCAATAAATTTGCTTCCACTGCTGAATGCTACTTCCTCTTATTGGCTCATCGATATGTAAGACTAATCATGTGTGAACTAGATTTTGGTTATTTGAAAGAGTAGGAATGCAGACTACCGGGTAGCTTATGGTTTCATTTTCAATGTTTGAACAAAACTGTAGAACCTGAGATCAATTTTCTTCAGCAGGCTCAGGGGGTCCTCTAGCTATTAGCCTCCCACCACCATCTCGAGCTGAGGGTTTTGCAAGGTCCACAAAGACAACCCGTCCATCCAATGTCTGCAAGAAAGAGTCAGTAACTCCAGTGTGTGTGTGTGTGTGTGTGTGTGTGTGAGTGCCCATCTAAAAAAGCTGTTGCCCAGGACAGAGCTCTTGAGCAAATTCTCTCAGCAGACAGAGTCTCGTGTTTTTGCAAATCTAGTTCTGAATTGACAAGTTGAAGTCAATAATCTGGCACATGCAATTGATATTTAGCATGCTTACACTTGGTAACAGAAAATAAAACTACAACCTCTTTAAGTGCATTAAAATACGATGAACCTTGTGATTTATAATTTTGTAATACGTAGTTAACATCACGTTGTAATTCCATTGGGGAACAAAGAAGACTTTAAACAGTGAATACAATTTTGAGATTATAAATTAGAGATGAAATAAGCATGCTACCTTTCCGTTCATTTCTGCTATCGCCTTGCGGGCTTCGTCCATGGATGCATAAGTAACAAATCCAAAGCCTTTGGATCTGGCAGATTCTCTATCCATCACAACTTTAGCTGGCAAAAGTAATAATGTTTCGTCACAGTTGATCAACTTGAATAAAAGATACTGTTTAATGTTAACATAATAACTCAAGGCACCTTCAAGAACTTGGCCATGCTGAGAAAATGCATCCGCTAGTCCTCTCTCTGTGGTGTAAAATGATAGCCCTGCAATATAGTAGATAGATGAACTGCAATCAGATTCCATCCCATCAGTGGCTTTAGTGTTGCTTTGGCTAATCCTTTACAGGTCTTGCTTTGTCACTGGGGCGTATAATTGTTCTTTTCGATTCACAATGCATTTTCAATATTGGGGACTAATTGATTAATAATATTCATAATAATGGTTCTGAAATGAAGTTCCTGACTTAAATGCGTCAAAAAGACAAGCATCTTTGTTCCGTTAAATACGTCCCAACTTCACTTAGATAATCATCAGGTCAGCTCTCCTGCTCTTGAGCATAAGTTCGACCTTTACTGAGCAGCTACGGGAATAATTTGCACCCCATTAGGTTTAAGTAGTCAAAAGGAGGCTGATGATTCAGAAGACTCCAAATCGGATAAGCATAGCTGCATAGTACATTGCTACTTTCGCCCCATTCGACTTCACAGTTTAGAGGTTCTGATTCTAGGTCTTCAACTTTCTCACTGACTGGTCCAACAATCCATCTTCTCCCATACATTTTACTGTAATCATTATTGTTAAGTACCCAACTCATCTAAACATTTAAGCCACTTACTGGAGTCCAACAATGTAAATCAAGCTAACACCCCCCTCAAATGTGCCCAGCAGCACGTGGAGAGATTAACAAAGATGCCTCACCAGGGGCATCACAAACCAAACAATGTGCCAACATATGCACTAATAATATTGTGAGTGACAAATGCAAGTAGGGTGAATTACCCCATACCCTTGCCAAATGAGAGCTCTGATGCCATGTTCATGAACCAACATGTTTAAAAGGCTATGTTGTTAGAGAGGGGCCCATTTATGTATATCATTACAAAACTCAAAACTAAAACCACAAAGACCAACCAAAACCGCAAAAGCGAAGGAATTCTTTAGATTATTTTAGACCACTTGCAATTTATTTATCATACGAGAGAAGTCACAGTCTAAAGATCTTGATAGGTTATTGAGTAGAGAATACTAAAATTTTGACATCAGCACATAAGTGAAAAAGGACTTGTTGACTGTCATGAAAACTATCTGCCACATTCTGCAATGATCCCTATGGTTTTCGCTTAGGAGGAATTTTCATTTTGAAACAGAAAGTCCAAGGCGATGAGAGGGGCAGGGGGAGCTAAAAACATGAATATGTGCTGTTAAATAAGACAGAAAAAAGTAATCCCCACTGCCCCAAAAAAGCAGAATAAATGAAACACGATGGAATCCTTTTTACCAAAGAGAGCACAATTTATGCTAAAACGACATCCACAAAGAAAGCTGAGGATAGGTAATCCTTTGTAAACAAAAGAAAAACATGCCCACAAACAAAAGATGTAGCCCAGGGACCTCAAACGTTGTAGTAAGGGTAGTTTAGTGTAACTATTGTTGTAGTTGGCTTCATTCCTTGGCTAAGGAGTGGAGATGTGTCTTGTTGATTACCACTAGTTAATATGTGGATTAAAGTGGTTCCTTCCTCCCCATTTCCCCATTTAGGAAATATATATAAATGCTAACAAGTATGTGAATAAATGAGAACTTTTTTTTTCTCTTCCAAATTCTCTCTTTTTTACCAAAGTTGACTTGGTATCAGAGATTTAGGTTAGAGCGACACCTATAGAGATTTGAGAGCACCTTTGATGAGTTTGATTTGGTTTCGACTATCCGTGGTTCGATTACGGTTCGAGAAATTTTCAAATCGCATGATTCGGTTCGGTTTGCGGTTTCGGCATTCAAACTGAACCGAATCAAACCGATATCTAATGCATATGTATATTTTCATATATACCTCTCATATTTTTATATATTTATGGATACCCTTTTTAATTAAGAGGTGCTTGTATTGAACTATTTTTCCTTTTTTTCAATCATGTAATGAACTTATGAATTTTAAAACTTTTAAATTGTATTGTGTTAAGTATTATGTAAATATACATCAATATTGGGCTATTTTTGTATTTTTATTATGAATCTAATGCTATTATGTTAACATAATTTTTGTTTTTGAATTTTTGTTATAAATCTTAGGTTAGATTTAGTTTGTCTTTAAATAAACGAGATTTACCCTAAATCGACAAACCAAACCACATCGAACCGCGGTTTTATCGGATCGGTTCGATTTTCAAGTCTTGTGGTTCGTTTTAGGTTTGAAAATTTTCAAATCGGTAGGGTGTCGTTCGGCTTGCGATTTATACCCCAAACTGAACTGTTGTACCCCTGGTGATTTATATCAAAACCTGAGCCTGCTCTGAAAAAAACTAGCTCCATCGGAGCTCCCATGCGCCATCAGAGCTCGCCGAAGCTCTGTCCAAACGCGCACTAACACCAGCGTGTGGATCACTTTTCCGGCATCAAAATTTCTGGGGTTGCTTGCTTTTCTCTGCTGGTTATAGATCTGTTGGCTATGTTGCTGTTTGGCTCGGCTTTTGTGCGTTCTTTCTCCGGGCAGATTTGATAATGAGTTAGGCTGCCTAATTTTTTCTCTCGTACTTGTTATTTCTTGTTAAGAGTTGATGTTATGTGCTTGTACTTGTGTTATCATGGCTAGGAAGGGAAATCCACTCCAAATGATGATGTTGGTGTTGCTAGTCCATCATAGCTCAACCCTCGCACTTAGCCCCAAGAAATTGGATGGATCGAATTTTTTAGCATGGTCGGAAGCATGCTTACTCTCGATTCAAGCAAATAGAACGCAAAGGTTCATTAATGGAAGGTCTGAAAAAACCGCGGACAGTAACGTGATGATTGAGAATCTGCAATGTCATAGCCAAGACCTGTCTTTAGAACTCAATAGAACCCAATATCCGAATAAGTTATCTTTTTCTCCCCACTGTTTAAGAAATATGGAGCTTGATAGCACAAAGATATTCTCACTCTGAAATTGTTCGAACATTTATGAGATTCGAGAAGTCTGTTAGATTGTAAAGGCTATAAAGTCATTGGCTGAATATTATCCCGAGCATACGAAATTGTGGATGGAACTAAATCTCTATCGTATATACTCAGCGACCTATCCAAAGATTGTGGAAGAGGACCATGCGATTGATTTTCTCGCAGGTCTGGATCTATGTTACATGGACCTAGGGGTGTCAACAATCCGAAGTCGATCCGAAATTCAAGTATTTTTTCGGCTCTAACTCAGTTCGATAACTCGAAAGTTCAACTCGAACTCGAGTTCGGCTCGATAAGAAATTTTCGATTTTGCTCTCGAAAATTGAAAGGAACAATGATCATCTTTTAGAGGTTGCTAGGTCTCTTATGCTAATATGCATGGTCCTAGTTTTCTATGGCAAGATGTGTTCCCTGTATCTTACTAAGTCAACGGTCGGTTTAAAGCTCCACCTTCCTTCCTTCTAAACAAATTTATTTTGTCCAAAACTCTGCTCCTTCACATGAGAAACTTGATCCCCGCGCTCTCAAATGTGGTTTTATCGGATATTGTCCAACCCATAAAAGGTACAAGTGTTATCACCCTCCTAAGTGTATGTAGTCATGATGTCACCTTTTGGGGAGTCGAAGGAATAAGGATGTCATCTTATTCCTCAAGCTCATGTTCCTCCCTTCAGGAGAGATTAGAAAATGAAAAAATAAGCATGGAGCCTTCTCATGTTCCAACTTGTGTTATTTAGGGGGAGCATCGATATTTCAACCCTCTTCCTTTGCCTAGACATGAGGAGAGGACAACACCTACCGGAAGTATTACTTCCTACATGAAAGAAGGAAATAGCGAAAAATATTCTCACTAAAGACAATTCTCTCTCTAGCTTTTGACGTACGCTCAAGATGGCTTCTCAGCCACCGACGGCTGTGGTGGCCTATCAATCACCGCCTAATCCCGGTAGTACGACGAATTCCTTCGCTCCTTCCCCCTCTTCAAAAGTTGTCCATGCCGATCCAATACTTGTGGCAAATCGACAACACCTTGCAATCCCTAGCAGCGCCGCCCCTAATATTGGCGCGATCGTTGAGCCTACCATCAATGAACAACATGCTTGCATCACCCGTCATTAATGGTGGTATTTCGAACCCTAACCCTAACCCCTTGATGGCTCCTCTTACTGCAATAGCTTCAATGCATATCATTCCTATGCCATAAGCTTCAAACCCAAACTCTAATGGGACGACTCAGCCATCCGTGCATGCGGTTGATCCTCCCCGTAAACCATATGGTTCAATCTCGTAGGCCAAGATGAACCTAACCCCTCAACGGCCATGTATCCTCCCGATTCGGGTTCATCGGTGTCCAAAGTTTCGTTCGCTTCCATGCTCGCGTCTAAGGTTGGCAACAATTGCCTTAACCCAAATCTCGTACCTTGCATAAAGGATATTAGTATTCTGCCAAGACCTAATGGAAAGCTCAATGATAGGCCGTCAATCTTGTTTACACCCATGGAAATTGAAGCTGCCGTTTACTACCGCAGTTTGAGGAAAATTTCATCACCTCCCATTACATTATTTCACTCCTTCCTTTCTTAAGCGCATTTGTAGTGGCATCGGTGTGTTTTTACGGGCAAATGATAGGACTGTGACATTAGCTAATGCTATGTTTGCTCGAGCTTGTGTTGAGGTTCCGATACATTGCCAGATTGTGTTTGGATTGGCACTAGCAAGGAGGATGGTTTTTGACAGTACATAGTGTACGAAGACGTCGTCATATTTTGTTCCGAATGTGGCCTAATAAGGCATATTGTGCTTGAGTGTAGAAAACGAAACAGAATGCGAACAAAGGGGGCAGTACTCAGTTGGGTAGGAGTAAAATTATGAATGATGGAAAGGTGTCGGCCTCCTTGCTCTTAAAGGCCACGGCTCGCACTTTGATGAATCAACAATGGAGTCCAGTTTCAAGGAAAGGGATAAAAACGAATGCAGCCTCCACTTCAAACACAAAAAATCAGGATGGGAAGGTTATTGAGTCAAAGATCATTGACATAGCTCCTAAGATGCATGTGGTAACAAAGCAATTGACACAGGCGCAGCCACTGGAATCAACCCGAACAGTTTTGCGGCTCTAGCTCCTTTGGACAATCTGGAAATCTATGATGGGGATACGGAGGAGGATTTGACGGTGGAGAACCCACTTAATTGCAAGGACACTCGCACCACCACGATTGCTACTCAAATCGAGCCTTAAGCAGCCCCAACTGAGACCTCAATTGAGGAGGTAACCGAGAAAACGATAGTTGTTCAGGCAATTGAAGAGCACAGTGGGATTGATGGTAACACGGGTTTGAAGGCAAACAAGGAGAAAACACAGGAGCAGCATCAAGACCCTAATCTCTGTCGGTACGATCCTCAATACAATCTATCGGCCACCGAATAATTCATGTTTCGAAAAGGAAAAGGCAGAGTGAAACACAAGCTGTTGGAGCTTCAAAGGGAATGCCAAGCAGTTGACAACAAGTTGAAAGACACGGACTCAATTCATAAAACGTTGTAAGAAATGATTTCCAAAAAGAAGAAACAAAAACATATGCAGGACATCATAAGAGTCACTCGAGCAATGTTTTAAAAACAGCTTTTACGTCAGCCATGGGTCAAAGAGGATTGAGCAGTTTTTGTAACCCTTTTTGGGGCATTTTATTTTCAGCATTTCTGAAGTTTTCTTTAGAGGTAAGACTATATTAGGAGAGTCTCTTGAAAGTCCCCCTCCATGCATGTTTTTTTCTAGAATATCAATAAATCTCGATATTTATTATTTTAAAAAAAAGAAAACACCTAATGAAGAGCCGTGTTTGAGACTAAGCAGACTTGATGGGCCTGACTTGTTGACATACTCCCGTAGACAACGTGGAAGTGAAACTTTACCACCTCAATCGTTATATAAGTTAGTACCCGAGTTGCGCCTTCCTCTGATACAAATGGTAACCCTTTTGAACTAGGGGTGTCAATCGAATCGAGCCGACTCGCGAGCTCACGAGTTGGCTCAAGTTTAGATCGATTCGACTTCAAAAAAAATCGAGTTCGATTCGAGCCAGCTCGAACTCGAGTTCGATATCGATCCGATAGTGATCCATTTAATTATGTTATCAAGCTTACGAGTCAACTCGCGAATTGACGATAATTAATATTTTTTATTTTATTATATATGCGTATATATTTTTAAATACAAATATTATATATATGTGATTCGAGTTATCGAGTCGTTCGCATTCGAGTTCGAAATCGAAAAAATTTTATCGAGCCGAGTTCGAAATCGAAAAAATTTTATCGAGCCGAGTTCGAGTTGAGTCTAATGCATTTTTTTGAGTTTGAACTCGAGTTCGAGTTAAACTTTCGAGTTATCGAACCGAGTTTGAGCCGAAAAAAACGTAAATTTTGGATCGATATCTATTCTGACTTTATCTTCCCATAGCAGTTAAAAAAGGTATGAGAACATATACTCGGTATCCTCTTTCCAACTTTGTTTCCTATGACACTGTATCTCCTTCCAATCGTGCATTTGTTCCTACTTCGTTATCTATTACTTTTCCCCGGTGTTGGCAAGATGCTATAAGTGATCCAAACTAGAGGATTGTTATGATTGAAGAGATAAATGCTCCTCAAAAGAGTGACAGTGGGAGCTCTTTAGCTCTTCCTGTTGGCAAGAAAATTGTCGGAGGCAAGCAAATTGTCAGAGGCAAGCACGTGTTCACAATAAAATATAGGTCCCATTGATCACTAGAAATATATAAGGCGAGACTTGTTGCCACG
>JAOTQG010115689.1:0-11309 GCA_025631175.1 Iris virginica
TAGTTATAAAAAATGCACAAACAACGTAATAAAATGAATAAGAACACCTAGGCGCTCCTTGCTAGGAGCGCATAGGCTCTCCATATAATTTCTAAAAAAAGGGAGAGGGTTATAAACTTTTTCGGAATATCATCCTACAGCTTTAAATAGAATTTTTTTAAAAATTCCGAACTTTTTCCGAATCAAACAGCTCTACTAGAAAAAGTATTTTATCGCTATTCAAATAAATTTAAAAAAAATAAATGGAGGATTCTTATTTGGCCAACAAAAAGCTACTTTACTTTACAAAAGGGACTATATTAACATCATCATGACCGGATATATGCCACTGTTAAAAGTAAATGTATGACTTTAATTAAAAATATTATTTTACAGTATATATTCCATTTAACTCCAAATAAACAAATATATGAGTTGATATGTTCCTTCCATTTCGTTTATTTGTTCTAACGGAGGGAATAATATTTAAGATAATTCTTTTCAAATAGAATGAAAATAAAATTATTTCTTATAGGAAAAATTGAAAATTAATCGTTAAAAATCAATGCAAAAATTTCTTAAAAGAAAAAATATATTTTTTCGGAATCAATTTAAAATAAATTGTGTATCATTTATTTTAAGTCCACGGAGTATTAGTTTAAATTATTGACGCATGTATTTACCTTTCTTTTTTTATTTTTTTTATTTAATCTTTCGTTTTCCATTGACTATTTAATAAGGGTTTATTACATTTAGTCTCCAATATTTATCGTAATTTATAATTTAGGTTTTAAGTTCAAGAGTTTACAATTTAGGCTCTGATATTTTAATTTTGTTGCGTAACGGTCCTTTTTCAACGAAATATGTTATATTTTTGACGGGACTCGTTCACGTGCGGGCCACATGGGGATTTTGGGGGTAAAAACGTCATTAGCCAGGCGTATCATCACCCTAGCAAGGCAGCAACCATTGCTTCCAAAATCGAGTTCTAACCCTTGCTCCTGCTTCAATGATTTTTGGCTCCCAAAGCACACATACAACACGAAATCATCAGGGCATCCATTCAACCAGGTAAATAAAGACATAATCATTCGAGTCAAAGTTGGATTTACCCCTGTTTACTTGATCCATCCCACTGATCCACAACCTTCGATACCACCTTTCGCCGGAGTTCTTCACAATCCCACAGAAAATAGAGAGAGAGAGAGAGAGGGGGGGTAGGTGTCTAGTGGGTCGGCCGGGAAGACATAACGGAAGGGCTAGCGAGGAAACTTGGAGAGTCAACCGCATCCGACCGCCTCCATCGCACCCTCTCCGATCTCTAACTCATTCCCAAGTCGACAAAGCCCTCCGTGCCGTCGCTGGTAGACAGGACGCCCTCTTCGATCCATCTATATGCCGACGCCGTCGTTACTGACGCCGCGAAGGCTGTTCTCCAGCGAGTTCCGATCGAAGTCGCTAGGATTGCTGGGGTAGGGATGGCTACCCGTTCCGGAAAGTTGGTTGGTTGGGGCAGCGATTGGTGTTTATGCGCACTTTATTGCTGCCTCCGTTTATCTGGGTTTAGCTGGTCAGTAGTCAGTCAATTCTTCATCGATCCGATCAATGGGGGAGTGGAAGACGGTTGGGGAAAGAAGGGAAGAGGGAGGCGGCGGACTGGATATAATGGGTTAGGTGGATTTTAGGGTTGGGTAGTTTTGTGCGTGAGAGGAGTTTGGGTTAGTATGGATTCGGTTTTGGACCAAGGATTCAGATTTTATATGTAAAAATGAGATTAATGCCCTAAAAAAAATTCACGAATTTTGCACATGAGCCCGCCCTCATTAATTTTTGACGAAATTCGTCGAAATTGACTAATTTTGCAATAAAAATGGAATTATAGAGTCTAAATTGCGAACTTTTAAACCTGATGATCTAAATTGCGAATCGCGACAAACATTGGGGGTGCAAAATGCAATAAACCCATTTAATAATCAAATGTAACGAATCAGCTAAATCATAATCCACGTAGATGGGCTTAATCGACTGCCACGCGTCCCGCCAACACTTAATTACCGACATAGACGTACAGAAGATACACGAACGCATATGCATACGCAAAAAACAGAACCTTCTCAATCCCCTCCCTCCCCCAATTCTCGCCTCCACCACCAAACCCACTGATCGACCCGCCACCCGCCCCAATGCAGTCTCATCCTTATAAAATCTTACCCATTCCCTTCCCCATTTTCCTCATCTATTCGTTATTCTCTATTTCCTCCAATTATTAATCCAATTGTCTCATTTTATTATTATTATTAATAATTCTTTACGGAGATGGATGATTCGCGTAGTACTCTCACTGGACTACTGAAACATGTCGCCGGTACATTCCCCTCACGCCGTGCAATTTCCGTTTCCGGCAAGTTCGATATCACCCACGCTCGCCTTCATCAACTCGTTGAAACCGCCGCCTCTGCCCTCGTTTCCGCTGGCGTCAAACCCGGCGATGTCGTCGCTCTCACCTTCCCCAACACCGTCGAGGTTCGTAATTTCAATCGGATTCTCAGTCAAACGGTTTTTTTTTTTTTTAATCTTGTCTGATCAGTGTTTTCGTTATCTTTTCGCAGTTTGTGGTATTGTTTCTGGCGGTGATCAGAGTCCGAGCCACTGCCACGCCGCTCAATCAAGCCTACACAGCAGAGGAATTCGAGTTTTACCTGTCGGATTCGGAGTCGAAGCTTCTGGTAACCTCAAAGGAAGGGAACGAGCCGGCTCAATCCGCGGCCTCGAAACTCAAAATCTCGCACGTGACAGCCACTTTACCCGACGTGAACTCCGAGGTTTCCCTCTCTTCCACGACTGTCTCAGAATCCGACGTGGACACCGTCTCGAAACTCGTGAACGAACCGTCTGATAACGCCCTCTTCCTTCACACGTCAGGCACCACGAGCCGTCCGAAAGGGGTCCCACTGAGCCAGCTCAACCTCGCCTCCTCCGTAGCAAACATCAAGTCCGTGTACAAACTCACAGAGTCAGACTCGACGGTAATTGTCCTGCCATTGTTCCACGTGCACGGGCTACTCGCAGGGTTACTGAGCTCCCTCGGAGCCGGCGCGGCAGTCACACTCCCAGCCGCCGGCCGATTCTCTGCCTCGACGTTTTGGTCGGACATGAATAAATACAACGCCACGTGGTATACTGCCGTCCCCACCATACACCAGATCATACTAGACCGCCACTTTAGTAAACCGGAACCGAATTACCCGAAACTCCGGTTCATTCGCAGCTGCAGCGCGTCGCTAGCGCCTGTTATCATGAGCCGGCTTGAGGACGCGTTTGGGGCTCCAGTGTTGGAAGCCTACGCTATGACGGAGGCGACGCATTTGATGTCGTCCAACCCGTTGCCGGAACATGGACCACACAAGCCCGGGTCGGTTGGGAAGCCCGTGGGGCAGGAGATGGGCATATTGAACGAGAATGGTGTGGAGTTAAAATGCGGAGCAAGCGGGGAGGTCTGTCTTAGGGGTCCGAATGTGACCCGGGGATACAAAAATAACCCGGAGGCGAATATATCGGCTTTTCAGTTTGGGTGGTTTCATACGGGAGATTTGGGTTATTTCGATGAGGATGGATATTTGCATCTGGTTGGCCGTATCAAGGAATTGATCAACCGTGGAGGTAATTACTATGCTATTCTAAGGTGTTTGATTTCATGACTTTCATGCTTAGGTACGTATGCCATATTTGTTGCCTGTGAATATGTTGAAAATTAACTAAATGCTAAGAAAAGTCGGATTGAATTATGGTCGGAACAATTCTTCAGTACCGAAGAATATTCGACATGAAGCATAGATGATGTTCTAGAGCAGGGCCGTCCCTGTAATTTTGCAGGCCCTGTGCCAATAAAAAAATTGGGCCTTTAATTTTGGCCTTCTGAATAATTTCAGTTTATTCGGCCAAGTGAACAACAATTCCGATTTTCCAAATTTTGAAAATAAACTATTTAGATTCATGTACTTTGGAAATTTATGACACATAAATCATGAACAACAGGATACATCAACGGGTCAATTCTCGCGTCACACAATCAGGAATGAAAATGAAAAAACCAATCCATAACAAAATGTATACTTTTTACTTTGGAGATTCGAGAATAATCAAAAGAAAGAAACATGGAAGTTACATAGAGGGAGGTGTTGCAATATGAAATCTAATTTCTTTTTTTTTGGGTGAAGGGGGTTAGGGTTTTGATTTCTACTCAAACTCTTACAATATGTAGGACAGTAGGCGTGCTGTCTAAGTGGATAAAATCATAATCCTAATATCCCACCAAAAGCATTAAGATGATAACGGAAGAGAGAAAGTCAGAAAACACAATTAATTTAACATTGATTAATTACAGTTTTAAATAGACTTTACCTTCGTTCTGCAGGCTGACCATAGCAATTAGCATATGCAGAAGTGCAGATTGCCAAAAAATAATGGAGAACCAATAAATAGTAGAGGGAAAACGAATCGTTGCCGCTCATAATCATTTATCACGAAATTAATTTTGGAAGAGTAATTGCCGGTCAAACAAGAGAAAAGCTTCTTGGAAACGGGAGAGAAGAGCGGGACGTGCGTGAGTTTTGCTGGAACGAGAGGAAGAAAGATGCAGGCGCTTTCATTTTTACGCTTTGAGTTTTCTATTTTTAATACAAAATAGATTTAGTACATCTTTGGGCCAAAAATAAATTGGGTCCTTTAAAAATTGGGGGCCTGGGCGGTTGACCACCTAGCCCCTACCCAAGGACGGGCCTGTTCTAGAGAGGTTATAAGCGTCTACACCATAAAATCGATTTTCGTAAGTAGTAGCAAAATTAGTGGAAGATTTTAAAACCTTATGGTACACTGTTATAGATGAACGATAGCAGTTAATTGGCAATACTAAACGTGAAGCTTTTTTGGCCTTAAAAACCATCGTCATATATGCTAGTTCAGTTATGAAGAATGCTGCAGCAGTCCAGTAATAACAAAGTATTACTAATAAACGAGGGAATTTTTTGTACTAAGTTTTAATGGTGCTACATTTGTCCTTGAAAGAGCATATTTTTTATTGAACGAATGGACCTTCGTTTTCTCCTCCTTGGTAAAATTTATTGAGTTTGCTCTATCTTTATGCCTTGCTATGATTCTGTCAAGTTTCACACTCAAATAAAGTTAAATTACAGCTAGTGTAGAGGTGTTATTGGCCCATGGCACCACCATAGGGTTCTGTTTAGCTCTTACTTTTCAACCGCTAAAGGGCAACAAGTGGTTGATTGACATGCAATTTGTAGTAGTTAATTTGTCATGTACCTATGAGCAAAACATACCCAGAATGGGATATTGTGCAGCTTTTAGATACAAGTGATCGTCGTAGACACATCTATTATCTATACCATATTTTGGAAGTTTATTAAAAAGGGGGAGCTTCTTAACGATAGATGGGAGTCTTGTTACTCTTTCCCTTTCCTATGTGGGGCATTAGAATAGAACACTTCACTATACACTTGATCTTATTGCTCCGATGTCCGAAATGGTAGCTGTCTAATTCGATCAGATTTAAAGAGAGCATCCTTAGGCAGCTGTAAGGGTTTATTTTCTAAAATGGTATGTAACTAATTAAAAATATTTTGCATATTTGATTACAGGAGAAAAGATATCACCGATAGAGGTGGATGCGCTTCTTTTATCACACCCTGATGTTGCGCAGGCTGTCTGTTTTGGTGTCCCAGACGACAAATATGGCGAAGAGGTAAAATAATGCAAAAAAAATCTATGGCCACCTTAATCGTTGTCATCCACTGTTTTATTTTGGCAGCATTCCTTCTTTCATTACGGTCATCGGTCATCGCTTACTGTCAGTCACTAATTTTTTCCCCTTAGAAAAAGAAGCAGTGGTTCCTATATTGAATGGAATTTCCTCCACCCATTCTAGTGGAATTTTCATGAATAGAAATGGCCCCACTAGTGGGGATCACTTATGGTAGTAGTAGTATGGGAACGAAAAGGAGATTTAATGTATATTAGGTTGAGTTTGGGAGTACGTGTAGAGGAAAGGAAGGAGCTCACGTAATGTATATCAGGCATTCGTAGGATGAGCCATGAGCCATGCAACTTTGTCTACTCAATTATTAATGTATTGTACAGCTGGGACATGCATTTGGTAGGGTTTACTATATATCCGAGTGTTGACAGGTACAAGGGTATACTAATAAGTATGATTCCTAATAAGTCCTTTTCTGCTACCAAAACTTCCAGTTCCGCAACATTGAAGACATGCCCTAGACTTCGAATATCAGCTTCTTGCTTGTGGCTTCGAGGATTATATGCCAGCCTCACTTATCATTTATGCTTTTTGATGGGGACAATTATTTCTTGCTTTTGGATGTGAGGATCAAATGCTAATCGCGATTCCCACTTTTCTTAAAATTGTAGATTAATTGTGCTGTCATTCCGAGAGATGGATCCAATCTTGATGAGGCAGAGGTGTTGAGATTCTGCAAGAAAAATCTAGCAGCATTCAAGGTCCCAAAGAGGGTGTTCATCACTGATACTGTTCCAAAGACTGCATCAGGGAAAATTCAAAGGAGGATTGTTGCAGAGCACTTTCTTGCCCAGATCTCAACTGCCAAGGTCCCTAAATTTGGAGCCTAAGCGACAGATCTTCATATAAATTTGGTCATCTCCATCAATACATAATTAGAAAAGAAAAACATTGATGAAGACTTGATTTAGTTTTTCCTGCTGTTAGGGCGTCAAAAATTTCCTCACGCATCTATTAAGCGACTGGAAATATACAGTTTGTTCATTGTTAGTGCTACTATAAATGTTGGGGCGTCTAAATTGTCATATTCTGCTTTTAGTTTGGTGCTGTATTTAGCCATCTGATGTACATACATTTTGGGTGTAAATTTTATGGTCCATAAATGGGGGGCGCCTTGCTTTTAACAAGTTGGCTTTGCTAGCTGTTAGGAGCTTCGTGAGATGCAAGCCGGATTACTCTCCTGGAATGAAGATGTGTTAGATATAAAGGTTTCATTTCTAAGGAGGGATATTTGCATGGCTTGTTTGTCATCAAGGTTGGCCCGATCAATTTATTACTTTCGGTTGACAGAATCTTGCATGGCTTGTTAGGTTGGCCCAATCAATTTATAACTTTCGGTTGACAGAATGCTACAACGGCGTTATCCCCCAGTAACCCGAGTGCTACAAACAGCGACATCCCCCAGCAGACCCTACAGGAATTACGAAGGTATAGAGCCCTAAAATTGTAAGAATTTGTCTTTTTTTTCAAAATAGGCCTAAAACAGGTGAAATCGAGGGCTACCGGATGAAAGACTACACCATGAGGTGCTGCTAGGGATTTCCCTTTTTCTGACCTTGGTACAAAATACAAAAAGTTCCAGTACTTTATATCGTCATTCATCAATGCCATCATTTTAAGGCCCCTATCCACAAAAAAGCACCGGCAAAATGCACTGCTCGATATGAACTCACCCTTCCAAGCTTCTGCTCCTTTGAACAATCAGTCCATCATATGAATCACATCACAAGAAATATTCTTTATCAGACAAGTCATCTCACCTAGTACTAATAGTATGTAACTAAACTATGTAGCCATCCAGAACAACACAATGCTTGCCCACAAACAGTGGCAAAAGCTCAACAATCCAAACACACAATAAGCAGTCTATAATGAGAGCTGCAGTAAAAGAAGCAAACAAAAGAAGGCAGCAGACACAAGAAACTCTCAGGCCTCCTGAGGTTCCTCTTCTTCATCTTCATAGTCATAGCCTTCCTCATCAGCTGTTGCATCTTGATATTGCTGGTATTCAGAAACCAAATCGTTCATGTTACTCTCTGCTTCAGTAAACTCCATCTCGTCCATGCCCTCTCCTGTGTACCAATGTAAGAAAGCTTTCCTGCGGAACATAGCGGTGAACTGCTCGCTAACCCTTCGGAACATTTCCTGGATCGATGTGGAATTCCCAATGAAGGTTGATGCCATTTTCAAGCCAGTTGGAGGGATATCACAAACAGTGGACTTCACATTGTTGGGAATCCACTCAACGAAGTAGGAGGAGTTCTTGTTCTGTACATTAATCATTTGCTCGTCGACTTCTTTGGTGCTCATCTTTCCACGGAACATAGCTGATGCAGTCAGGTATCGCCCATGACGGGGATCAGCAGCACACATCATGTTCTTAGCATCCCACATTTGCTGGGTAAGCTCGGGTACAGTTAGGGCTCGATATTGCTGTGACCCACGGGATGTGAGTGGAGCAAATCCAACCATGAAGAAATGTAGACGTGGAAAGGGAATGAGGTTGACAGCTAGTTTTCGGAGATCAGAGTTGAGTTGACCAGGGAACCGAAGGCAGCAGGTTACCCCACTCATGGTAGCAGAAATAAGGTGATTCAAGTCTCCAACTGTTACATAAAAGATAGTCAAGTTAGGACATTGTTTGGATAGATCCTTTTGCATTTCACATTTAGTGGTAAGTTTACATTAGTTAAATGGAGTATAAGTTAAAAGAGTTATATCCATCACCCAGTCCTCTGAGCAAATCCACCTGCATGTAGTGGGACAATTCAGTTGCCCCTCTAATTACAGTTGATGCACAGGAATAATGTAGACAAAGAAATGACTTTCAGAGAACTCCTACTTGGAAAATGACCATTTACATAATAGAAAGCAGGAATATTGTAACTGCATTTGCTAAACACAGCTAAATCCCCCCAAGAAACTTATTAAACATAAGGCTTGACACCCCTAGTTCCATAATTTCTAGCTGGTTCACAGTTCAACTGACAATTAATTTTCAGAAACCATTACTGCTTGTACCCAACATAGTGCATGCAAAAGAATAAAACACCACACATTGCACATAACTAAAAGTGTCGTACATGCTTCAAACATCATTCACAGTTTTAGAGATTAGGCAATCATCAACCTGCCCATAGTTAACAGTATAGAAACTTACAGCTTGGAGTGGTAAGTTTAAGGGTTCGGAAACAGATATCATAAAGAGCTTCATTGTCCAATACCATACACTCATCTGCATTCTCAACAAGCTGGTGCACAGAGAGGGTTGCATTGTAGGGCTCAACAACAGTATCAGACACCTTGGGAGATGGGAAAACAGAAAAAGTGAGCATCATTCGGTCTGGATATTCTTCTCTGATTTTGGAAATAAGCAGTGTACCCATTCCTGACCCAGTTCCACCACCCAAGGAGTGGCAAACCTGGAAACCTGGAATCGACAACCAAAAGATAAAATAAGTCAACTCGATATTCCAGCATGCAGAACATTCATATAAATCAGATAGCGACGGACAAATGGTACTATTCATATAAACAATAATAACAGTAGGCAGTAATGCTAGTATCATTAGCCCCCAAGGAAAATAATAGAAAGCTTATAACAGCAGCTGCACCAATTCATTTTTATCAAGGAATAAAATAAAATAAATGCGGAGTATATAAATACTAAAGAGTATAATATGGATACTCAACATATGCTCTTGGATCAGATACTTTATAAACAGGCAGGATGAAAATACTTGAGTGATTTTCACCAAAAATAATGACGTTGTAAGTTTAAGATTTAATTTTCAAAGTAAGTTATAGGGAAACATACTGACTAATAAGAGCCTCATTGCATAACTAAACTAATACCAGAATGAACTATATCAGTATATAATTTAAAAAATTAATAATAATCAAAGATCATGTAAACAGAGGAAATAGTAATACTAGTAAAATATTCATACATGCAGGAGTTATCAAAAGATCAAAGTATTGAAGTCGAGAACATGAGTTAACCTAGAGGAACAGCAAGCCATAACAACTATCAGCATTCCTTATTACTGAATACACGGAAAAATGCTTTTGAATCATATGAAATAATAATATAATAGCTAAAACATACAAATCATACCGCAAAAATCCACAACAAAAATTCAAGGAAAATGATCAGATCTACAGTACTCCGTTTCTAAGCAATCAAAATTCACAAAGTTCGACACCCTAACAATTTTGCAAACTCACTTTCACAAACAACGAAGAACGAAATAATTGAACTAAAACAGGCTCGAAACAGTAAGACAGACAGACGATACCTTGAAGACAGTCACAATTCTCAGCCTCTTTTCTCACAACATCGAGAACGGAGTCGATAAGTTCGGCGCCTTCGGTGTAATGTCCCTTCGCCCAGTTGTTTCCTGCGCCGGACTGTCCGAAGACGAAGTTATCAGGCCGGAAGATCTGGCCGTACGGACCGGACCGGACGCTGTCCATAGTACCTGGCTCCAAGTCCATGAGAACGGCGCGTGGGACAAAGCGTCCACAGCTAGCCTCATTGTAGTAGACATTGACGCGTTCCAGCTGTAAGTCATTATCGCCGTGGTATCGGCCGGTGGACTCGATGCCGTGCTCGGCGCATACTACCTCCCAGAATTTGGCCCCGATCTGGTTGCCGCATTGCCCTCCCTGAATGTGCAAAATCTCACGCATTTTTCTAGAGAGAGAAAGATGACCACTGATTGTGTGTGTGTGCTTGAAGGTTTGTGAAGCAGTTGGAATGGAAGGGGAGGGGGTTAGGGGGTTTTATGGAGGGAGTTAACGGAGTTTATTTTGGGATTAGATGTGTATGTGATTGGAGAGGGTAACAGGGTAACATGTTTGACGGATCCCCGTTAAATATTTAAGGGGAAATTTGAATTTTGAATATTGTGCCAAAACCTATGGAATTTCGTTGGGGGTTGAGATTTGTGTATTTGTCGCGGTGTAAAAGAGGTGAGGAGCACGCGATTGTGTCACGGACAACAAAGTGAGTGGGGTTAGTTGGCACGTGATCCAAAGAAAATTTCATGCGAGTATCCGAGTACTGTATAGAGTACCGATGAAAGTCCACAAAATATTTAAAATTTTAAATTAATTTTTTATATTTTTTTACACTAAAAAAATTAAAAAAAATATTTAAAATTAAAAAAAGAAATAAAAAAAGATTAAAAAAAAACAATTCCACCTCTCTCTTTCAAAAAATACATTTACCCACTCACACACTCACAGTCACACCCACTCACACTCCCTTTTCCCGCCGCCCCCTCCCCCCATCTCTCTCTCTCTCACACTCATACCCACCTCCCCCCACTCCTAGTCCCGTCCCCTCACCCCAGAAACAAACCCCAACCCCTCCAGATGGTATACGAAGCGCATATATAGGCGTTCCTAGCAAGGAGCGCCAATGCTCCGTATTCATCTTACTATATTGTTTTGTTCATATTTTAAAATCAAATATTCATTTTTATCATTTTTTATA
>JAOTQG010115700.1:0-11309 GCA_025631175.1 Iris virginica
ACACACACTCCCCAACACATAAACACTAATCTCAACTCCTCCCTCAAAGTTTGTGCATTAATAGTACTATTCATTTGACCTGAGCCCCACGCCTTAACTTATAGTATAGATATAGATTGCATGTTTAAAAGTACGAGAGTAGTTTTGTTCTTTGTTAGAAATCATTCCGAAGAAGATTTGATTGAAGAAAATTTGATACAAACCTGGACTTTTTTTGTGCGAGTTCTTACCTTCAGTTCATGTTTGAACCTTATAAAATATAACAGCAGTTGGAGCTACCCATGCTTTTTGACATGGAAATTTCTTAAATATGACAATAAAAGCATGCCATCTAGTACATGCAACTGAAATCATGTATATTGAGATAAATGGCTAGCATTTCAGGCTATCAAAAGGAACCAGACGCTTATGAATTGCAGAGTAAACGAGTCTATGGTTAAGACTAGAGGGCTTATATATTGATGAATATTTGGACTCTATTTGCTAACAGAAAATAAGAGTTTCTCACTATCTATGCAATCTCAAGTATGTAGGAGCTAGGTGAGAGCAAGATATAGTGTGTTTCCTTCCTCTTCTTATTTTGGAGTTTTCCCTGATCAGAAACCCCTTTGCACGCCCACAGAGATCTGGGATAGTTCAAAGCTCTGCTTTCTCCCTACCTAGAGAGATTTTCCTACTCAGCAAAGCTTTTAAACTGATGAAACTTCTTGTGGATTTTAGTGGACAGAAATATCGTGAGAGATGGAAATCCACTAGATGAATGATATCTCACTTTATAAGATTTCATGTCTCCTTTACTACTTTTTGCTTCAAATCTTAGTGGAATTTTTACTATGGGCTGTCCAGTATCTGGAAAAGATACTCGGTTAGTAATTTTATGACTTTTCCATAAAATTAAAGAAAGAGTTTCAGGTCTTAAAATTTTACTTTGTCGTAATACGAGTTTTCTTCAAATTTGGGGTACACATGCTTTATCCAGGCCATGGAAAGTCAAAGTGTGAGCTGCGAAGTTAAATTGAAGCACTACAATATAAATTTTATGTTCTTACATAGCTATTACTCCCTTACATAGTTATCGGAACGATTCGTACGATTCGATTCACAACAGGAATTGCTTAAATGAATCGAAAATGAACAAAGAATTGTAAGAATCGATCGATATGTGTCATGAATCGTACGATTCGGTACCAATTTGCAGCGTCGCGGGGGTGGGGTTGGGTCGATTTTGACGCTCCAGCCTCGATAAAAACCCTCAAAATCTTCTTTTTTCACGCTATTTGTCTCGACAAAGGAGGTCGGCTCAGCCTCTCAGATTCGTTTCTCAGTTCGACAAGCTCTCTTCCTCTCTCCTTTACAGTTACGAGTCTCGACTCGATTTCTTCCTTCTGAAAATCGGTCGGATAGAGAGAAATCTTAAGCTTCACATTTATTGATGGAACCAGAGAATGTTATGAAAAATTTAGTATCATAAAATGAGACACATGGGTGTGGCGCAATAGAAATTCTACTTTTCTTCACACTTTTTTTTGCTGCAATGAAGGCTTTGCATCAGTTTTCTTTTACTATAGGTGTGGCACAAGAAGTGTGCATTCATTGGCGTACCTGCAAAAGTTTCTCAATTATATTTTAAAAAAGTGATGCAGAAAATATTTTTGCAAGTGGTAGAGATGGATATTTTCTCTTATTCTTTATGTAGTATTTTTTTATTTTCACTTTCTGAATTTGCTATTGTGGTTTCACAATCAGGCCCCATAATTAGGATTAGGAGAATCTCCTTTGTACATATTAACATATGCCTAATAATTTGTTAACTCTTTTCATTCTTACTTATGGTACTGATTTAGTAATCCGTTGACTTGATCTTTTCTCTTCTTTGCATGAACTCGGGTTTGCTGCGTGAAAACCCTTTTTTATGCCGAATTTATTATTGTTTGCGCTACAATTTCAGTGCTTCCAGATGGATGATACCCAAGAATTGGAGGCCCATCAGAAGGAAGAGGTCCCAGAAGAAACATCTCTGGAGCAATCAGAAACTCGTGAGGAGATGCTTTCTAGGCATAGGTTTGTACTCATGTCTAAAGGATTGATATCTTTCCTACTCGATTTGGATTTCTGAGATTATTTTATGATGCTATTACACTCGCAAATAAAAGTTCTTTTATTTGTATTAAGAATTTACTGTCTCACCCATGACACCTAGTAGGGTTGGGTTAGGGCAGGGCACCCAGAGACCTTGGCTAACATTGCCGGTAAGCATTCCTTGTAGGTAACATCCATATGTGTTGCATGCCTTAGTGAATTCATTGGAGGATTGACCTGCTATTCTCAAATGAAATAAAAATATATCAATCAGCAACAAGTGTTTTGTGCAGTAATATATCTTCCAGCGAGAGAACAATTTTCAGAAACACCTTGACTCGACAAATTCAACACTAGAGGCACTTAGTTAGGGTTCTTTTTCTGGGTGCAGCCATCATAAGAAGATGGTAAGGTTTTACGAGCTGCTTAGTTTGTGCAAAACCGAGGGGAACTGGGAAGTGACTTTTGTTATGTCGTGGTTAGAGGTTTTGTTGACGAGATCTGGGTAAATAGATTTAACGTCGAAACTGTAATTTGCCTGTTGCGGCATAGTCTGGTGTTCATATGGCTAAAGAGAAAAATGAAGAAATATCTCACAGCTCTCTCCTCTGTGCATTATTTTGGATGTAGAAATAGAAGATGAGCAAGTAAAATACAATTTGTTGAATTAGAGATTATGGGAGAGGGTTGAGGCTAAATAGAGTTCATGTCATGTTCGGTGAAGCTTGTTTGAGATTGGGTAAAGAAGAAAAAAACTCTTATCAGAATTTCAAAAAGTTCATTAATTTATTGAAGCTTAGCTCCCTAAGTATGTGACTTGTTTCCAAGAAGCCAAGGTAGTCAAGATTGGTTGAGTAAAAGCTAATTTATGAACTCATGCGCTAATCAGCCCAAGATTAAACTTCCACGATTATTTCAAACCTAGCTTGACTATTCAAGTCGCGAACTTGACTCGACCAGCATAACGAGTTTTCTGCCTCCTTGGAGCATATGCAATTTCTGCTTATTGGTTTTGTAATTGTATCCAGTGTCCCATTACTAGCAATTAAAGCAGAAAAAAGCTGAGAGAGAAAAAGAAGGGGGGGGGGTGGATGAGAGCGTAGTGCGACAACGAAATAGGAGGAAATATGATGGAGAAGGCTTCTTATTTGTACAGTTAGACTGAGATGTGGCTGGAGGGATGCTCTGGGGACTGGGCTACTTCTTTTCTGATCCTTGTAGATGATATTTGGTGTTGGGTATTGACCAGATGTAATCATAGAAAGTTTATGCTCTGCAGGGCTTCTGTTGCTGCCATTTTCTTAGACAAGTTATTTAGAAGAAAGACTCTCAGAAACGCTTTCTGTGCAGAGCCAAATTCAATTGTTAACCCTTGAATCTCTACAACCCCCACTCTGACCCCCTGCGCCACCCATGCCAAAATAAAAAATACATCCCACCTCCTTCCCCTTCTCCCGTCATTTCAACGTGTTGTACAAGGTCTATCGAAATCACTAGTCATAAGCCACTACTTCGATACTTAGAAAACATCCTTTTCACTCGATCCTACTTTCTGTTTCGAGACATGTCACTCAAAAAGAGTCTATTAAAAGAAAATAATAATAACTAAGTTAATACATTTTACAAGTTTCAAATGTCCCCTTATTATCTTATATTTAGAATTAAGAGAACTATGTTATTTAGAAGGTAAGGGTATTTATGAAATATATTTTAAAAGTAATGTATATTCTGTGTGGTAAGTACTATAAAGAGTGAGTGACGAACGATGATTAAGAGCATGAACATGCACCCATTTTACAATTATTTTAATGCTGAGGTTTTCTCATCCTTGAATGTCAAGTTTCTTTATGTTATTCAACACATTGCAGGAAAGAGATTTCCCAGCTACAGAACAAGGAAGTTGGAATGAAGAAAGCAGCAGCTAAAGGCAGCAAGGCTGAACAAAAAGCTAAGAAGAAACAAGTCGAGGAAGAAGTCTCGCAACTTTCGGCAAAGCTCAAGGAAAGACATGCAGAGGAGCTGGCTTCTGTAGGCTATGGCAGCACTAATGGAAAGGAGGTAGGCAACAATATAGAAACTTTGGTGAAGGCAATTGCTGGAGTCTCGGTTACCAGTCCAACCGACCATTTAAAGCCCAGTAAGAGTGTCAAGAGGCGCGAGAAAAGAGCCCAGCAAGAAGCGGCTAGAGAGCAAAGAATACAAGAAGAACAAAGTAACCTTGTAAGTGAGAGGATGATTGAAGATGAAAAATTGGAAAAAAAGCTCGAACCTCTTGGTTTGACTATTATGGAAATAAAACCAGATGGGCACTGTCTCTACCGAGCTGTTGAAAACCAGCTTAGTCTCCTGTCAGGAGGGTCTTCTCCATACACGTTCCAAGAACTTCGGAAAATGGTTGCAGATTATATGAGGAAGCATACCTCCGATTTCCTCCCATTTTTCCTGTCAGAAAATATCTCAGATGATGAGTCAGACATGAACGCTAGGTTTGAGAACTACTGTAGAGAAGTGGAGTCAACAGCTGCCTGGGGAGGTCAACTTGAGCTCGGTGCTCTAACTCATTGCCTGAGGAAACACATCATGATATTTTCAGGATCATTCCCCGATGTGGAGATGGGCAAGGAGTATAAGTCCAACAATTCATCAAAGTCGAGTATAATGCTTTCTTACCACAGGCATGCATTTGGACTTGGTGAGCATTACAACTCTGTTGTCCCTTGTTGAAAACTCCCCAAAGGGTAGTGTAACTTATAACATATAGGCAGAGGTACTTTTGGACATTTCCTTTAGGTGTGGAGTAGTATTTTGAGCGTAGCCGCTTAAGATGTAAACCGGGTATAAACTTTTGCCATCTTTAGATTGGGATTTTGGTCTTTTTGATAGATACTTCTTCTCATCAGGCATTGTGGGATTAGGTGAAATATTTCAACTGTTGTAGTTGTCGAGTTTGTTTGGGTTTTTATGTCATTTTGCTAGTAATTTATTACTCCACCCGTTCCATAATAATAGACCTTTTAGAAGTTAAAATTTGTTTCAAAACAGTTATCCCTTTAGGATTTTTAAAAAGTTCTTACACATACTTTTTTAAATTATTCTCATATTTTTTTCAATTATCAATAATTATTAATTACACTTTATCTGTTTTCTCATTAACAAAGAGAGACTATTTAATGAGGATAAATTTGTTAATGTAAATTATTTTTTAATATATGTGCATAAGTTTAAAAGGACGGATGGAATAATATGTTGCATTACTATTAATATAATAATATATTATACAATTATACTCCGTCCATCTCAACAAAGCTTCCTTTCTAAAAATTAATATAAAGCAAAAGTAAATCAATATCTTACTTCTAGTGTTACTCAAAATGATATTAAAATATATTTACTCCATGCTTCTCAAAAAGAAAATTTTATTCTAATTTTTTTTTTTGATTAATTGCATTAAACTTTGATCAAGTATTTACAAAATTTTATTTAATATTATAAAATTATAAATTTTGTAATAAAATATTACTTATTAGATAAACTATAAATAACTATTTTTTACATGAAGTATGGCTTTAGAGTAGGTACACTATTCTTACGAGAATAGGGAAATTTTCTACTTCCCACAAAGAGCTATATTTTAATTTAGTACACAAGTAATAAATGAGTTGAAAAGTATAATTTCTATAAAGAAATTTTATTGTGTGATCAAAGCAAATTTACTACTTCCTATTAAAGAGTTATATTTTAATTTAGTACAAAAATTAATAAATGAGTTGAAAAAATATATTTTTTTATAAAAGTTTTTTAATTGTGTGATTTATATTCATTATATAAAATACGAATAATGTGGTCACCAGCGGAGTTAGGTGAGGGCGGCCGCTCCCGTCCAGCCGAAAAGTACCTTACAGCATGTTCGCATTAAAAAAAAATCACTTCCACCCCTTTTGATCATCTTTCCCGACCAATTTGTTTTCTCGATCCCAAAAACTCAAACTCCGATATATCTTTTGAAAAATTAACAAATGTTTGAAACGACAACATCTCATTAGTACCCTTGCAAAAAAAAAAATAAATAAATAAAATTGAAGTACAGTCTAGAAGACGCTCCCCTTCTGCCCTTCACAGTTCACTCTTCATCTCGCCAATAGTTTTCATCTTTGTCATAATTTCACAGTTCACTCTTTTTCTTTTCTTTTCATTAAAGCGACTGTATTTTAAATCTTTGACCTAATATCGTACCCTAACTTTTGAATCTTTGTCCTAATTTCATTTTCTCCAATTTCATGCCTTTGATTCACTCTGACCACCGTCAATGCTAATATTAGGGTTCATCATTTATACACCCAAATTATTCAATTTGAGAACATGACAAAATTCTTGTAAATTTCGTGATTAATGCTGAATGACTGATTATATATCTGTTCTTTTTGTATTACAATAAAATTTGGACAAAATTGAATTAAGTTGAGTTAGTATAAAATTAAGGCAAAAATCCTTCCCCCACGAAAAATAAATTCTAGCTTTGCCGATGAGTGGTCTCGTAAGCTTATCAATTTTCGGAGGTGGAATTCTTTTATAGAGATGGTAAAATAAGGATGTGTAATTGTTTAATTGAGAAAGAGGGGGTACTAACTTCTGATTAAAGTACAAATAAACTATCAACGGAGGTTGGTTTAAGTGGTAAGCGACTTTGATTTGCTTAAGTAATATTTCGAGTTTGAGTCTCAATGTATGCTAAAAATTTCCGATGGAAGACTCATCCGCCAATACTAAATGCGCGATTCATATCAGACTGAATTAGTAGTCCTTGAGCAGTAAAAGAAAGTACAAATAAACTATAAAGAAAATTTAAATTAAAACTTCTTACAACTTTAAAGTTAAATAAGGGTTCAAATATAAATTCGACGATATAATATAATATTTTATAATCATTAAAAAAATAAAAGAGAAAATAAAAAAATAAAAAAAAATTGAAAAATAAAAAATTACATCGTATCGAAAAATAATAATTTAATGGGCAACCAACTTATTTTGTGGATTGAATCTATGAAGTGTAGCAGTCGTCAGTATTTCTTCTGATTCCCGTCGTTGCGCTTTCTTTTGCCGGTATAAAAGCAAGCCTGCTTTGAAAATGATACTCTCTGTACTTTTATTTCACCAATCTCCATTTCTCGGATCCCTCACGGATTTCGCTTTCTTCTCCTTCTCTCTCTCTCTCTCTCTCTCTCTCTCTCTCACACACACACACACACAGAGTTCAAATTCATGTGAAAGCAACGGGGCAGCAGAGCTCAAATGGCGATGATTTCGTCTCTACAGACCGCCAATTCCCTACGTTTTTCCTCCTCACTTCCTTTGTTACCGCCGCGACTTCCCTCAGCTCCTCCGAGAGTTGTCAATTTCCGCCGTCGCCGTTACCTGAGGGACGTCTTGGTAAGTTCGACTGATCCTGATCGCACTTCCGCCGTTGTGAGCAATAGTGACGGAGGAGAGAGTATAGATGATCCTCCTCTAAGTGTCGACTACGTCGGTACACCGGATGAAGTTGAGGTACTCGTTGTTTTTTTCCTTTGTTTTGCCTTCATTAATTGTCAATTACTTGCTTAATACAGTAGTCTCGATATTAGTCGATAATATATCTATTTGAGGCAAATGCTTAGATTCGCGAATGCTAAATCGTGAGGTTCAACGTCGAGAATGTGATTTGTCTATTTGTAGTTTTTGTTTAACAATGAATAATGCTGTGGACCGAAGCTGAGTGGAGGAAAGGATTCTGTACTCCAACAATATTTGGATCGATTTGAACTGAGTTTTTAGATTAAGAATGTAATGTAGTTGATATTTCCACCGGTCAAATAGTCTATATTTAATATTTTGGTCAACCTAATTATACTGACCACATTCATGTATGTATACATCATAGGTGTAGTTATTTTTATAAAAATACAGAAATGTGAATCGTAGCATTTATATACTTTCCTCCATTCCAAAATAATTTTTCATTTTTGAAAACTTTATTTCAAAATGAGTGTCCATTTCCTAATGGTGTTACTGAATTCACCTTGCTACTCAATATGTTTTATTATCCACTTGCAATGCTACAGTGGTACCACCAAGGGTGATTACACATATATATGCTACTGAATATGTTTTATGTGTCAATTTTTTCTTAATTTGTGTGCATAATTCAAAGTGATACTCGTTTTGGACCAGAGAGTTTTATGGAACAGAATTTTATCTCCTAAAACGTATTTGACCATATTTGACCGTATTTTGACTTTTAAAAATGGAAAATAGATAAGTTGGTTGGAATGGAGGAAGTAAACCAACTTACTCCATTGTATTTTAGAGGCAAGGAACCTCTCCATTTGTGCACTCCTTGCAATTGGTGGAGTTGGTCTAGTATGTAGTTAGACATGCATGCATGCATTCCTTTATGTGGTGCATGTGAGCCTCTGTGAGAGTAATCTTGTTGAAGGGTTGTGTTTAAGTTATTTCCTGGGTCCTCAATTACCAGTGGATCCTATTACGGTGTCCTTCTCAAAGTCTTACTGGTGAAGGCAATTGTCAGATTTGAGCCTCTCCTTGGCAGTGCCCGATCCAAGCTATCCCATACGGTGGAACTGCTACTCGTTAAGTGTTGCCCATAATCTGCCCTTGTATGATGTCAGTAATGACGAATTATGAATATATGTTTGAGGTTCTTTCAGCTAACATTTGCAGAGATTATCTGGCTGTGATTGAAGACTGTTTGAACCATTGCCTATTGCTCCCTTTTGCCGACTTGGCAACATTATGCTTGCATTGCATAAGTTGGCCTCCTTTATGGACGATGTTGTATATGATTAGGTGATTATGTGGAAATAGCTTGCCAATTCAATAACACACTCTTCCCTTGAACAGGAAGCATTTGTAAGGGCTCTCACGCGTAGAGCAGGAAGCCTTATCATCACTGATGATCCATGTGACAGACATTTACTGAAGAACTAATGATAAGCTAATGAGTGCTTGTTAGGGCACCCAATTTTCCCAAGTTGGACGGAGACTGCTACTATCATTTGCATGTGAAAATGTTTAACTGCATATATTATATAACTTATACATATACATATATATATATATATATATATTTTTTTTTTTTCTGGTTTTTATGTTGTTATGTTGCTATGACTACCTTCTAGGAGATGCATATTTTGTCCATTGGTAAATTTCTGGATGCTGGGATGCATGTATTCTGATCACATTTTATATATCAATTAAATCATGCATTTCTTCTTGCAGATTGCAGACATGCCCCCAGAGGTCCCAGAGCGAGACTTTTCTGGCACACCATATGTTCCTGTATATGTTATGTTGCCAGTAAGATATATATTCTTTTCTTTATCTGACACTTCTTCTACTGTTCTAAATCTCATGCGTCCTTAGTTGTACATGTTATGTGTTCGTACCAACTATTTCTTTTGGTAAGATGCTTGTGTTTTGAAGCCTTCATTGCATTATTTTAGACTTTGCATGAAGTCTTTCGGTTCTTGTGCTCAAACGCTCATCTTGCATAACATAATCTCATGACTATAGTATTGCACAAGTTTTTTGATATTCTTTTCTCAACCAGTTGAGCCTCATTAATATGGACTGTGAGCTGGTTGATCCCGATGGTCTGATGAATCAACTGAGGATCTTAAAGTCGGCTGATGTTGATGGTGTTATGGTTGACTGCTGGTGGGGGATTGTAGAGGCACAGAATCCGCAACAATATAAGTGGAATGGCTACAGGAAGCTCTTTCAGATTGTGCGTGACCTCAATCTAAAGTTACAGGTTAGTACATATGCTATGTTACCAAGCATTTGTCAGTCAAACTATTATTTAATGCCGATTTTTCTTTGTGGCTACAAAATGAAAGATGTTTGTGGTATGTCTAATTTCCTACAGATACTTCAGACCCTTTAGTTCGATTTCTTATCTGGAAATGTATGGTAGGTTGTGTAGCCATGCAAAGTTGACTCTGTTTGAAATGTTTAAGTGATTCAGCTGTGGTGAAATTGGGTCATACTGATGTTAGCAAAGGTTCTAAAATCGAATAACAGATATGTGTTATACACTGAGCAGTTACACATCCATTCTTGATGGCTACTTATCCCAATCTTCAAGCCATGCTTGGCTTAGTTGTTGTCCCTGTAAAAGTTCCACCTTTATAACACATGATTAAGATCTTATTATGTTTCCGTTGGACTTTTTATGCACGAGTTGATAAGAGATGCTTGAAAACTTGGACAGCGATTCCATTTGTACAAAGTTCCCATATACTAGGTACAAAACTTTATTCGTGCGATTAGAATTTCACTGAGGTGATTGTTAGAATGATATTTTTTACTCTTTTACACCTGGGTATTATTTATTCCTTATTTCTCCTATTAGATTTCAGACAGCAATGTGCTACTGAGGGGGGAATTCAACTTACTTGAGATTGCCAATTTTATCATTTTTGACTGCATTAGTATAGCTTTTAGTAGAATGAACCATCACTTGTTTGTAGTGTCTGACATGGATCTGACTACTGGTGATAGCTACTCTTTGAGGAAGGATGATTCCTCTGTACTTTCTCTGACAAGTTCATGCTTCATATAATGCTGTTTGATATCCAACTTTTTCAACTTTTTCCTTATTCTGGTGAGAAAAGGTCTTCCGGGGTGTTATGCCAAGGTCAGTTTAGGGGTTCAGATATCCACAGACCTGAATGTTTCTACTCCAAATTGATCATAATGAAGAAAGTTTCATTCTTGGCATTGTCTTTGCTAATTTGAAGGTAAGAGCCATGAAAAATTTTAGTACTAGGATCTGCAGGTTGATCTTGTTGAAGCTAGATTCTAATTATTTTGGTCAAAAAAGCCTCTTAAATCGTTAGAACTAAAGCACTTCAATTTATTTAGAGAATAAAAGAGGATCACAATCAGTGTTAGAAGGATATTTTGTTATAGGAAGCTATTCAACTGAGAACCTAATTATTTTAGGAACTTTAGGAACTATTTTCTACCCTTAGATCTAATTAATTGAATGACTTAGATTAAATTAAGAAAAATAATTATTGGTGGCAATTCTGTAATAAATGAAAAGTACATGAATAATTATATAACTACCTTATTTTCTCTTTCCTAAAAAAATAAAAATTATTTAAAATAAAATATCTCATGATCTAAAACTCGAAATTAAAATTCGATTGCGGATTCTTGTTCAAAAT
>JAOTQG010115711.1:0-11303 GCA_025631175.1 Iris virginica
CATATAAATAAAAGTGCCGGAATTTTAAGGCATTTGATTAAGTGCTGGAAAATAAATGCCGCAAATAGTCATTTTTGTTGTAATGAAATTACAAGTTTTGGGAAGGCAAATGAAGGAAATGCCTCTTCATTTTGCCTCTTCTCTTTGGAGATGCTCGTCATAACAATGTTAAGATTATGAATTCGATATATATTAATTAATTAATATACAGTGATCATATCGTAATAAGGGTTAATTTGATATAGCTTTTGGAGTGCACAATCACTTTTGAGTTTTGACATTGTTTGATTACCCAAAGTAATTCTCATTTAAGTTGTCAAAATAAAAAAAATTGACATTGTTTGACTGACAAAAAATGTGTTTTGACAGAAACTGTTGTGAACCAATTTTTTTCAAAAGTGAATCCTATTTTTTATATTTAACTTCATTTACCATTAATAGCATCCACTATTTATGCATATTGATTATATTGTTTGTCACACGAATGATATTTTTTTTTTTCGTGAAGACTGTTGCTACGGGAAGCTCTCTTCCAATGGTAAGTTTTCATCAAGCACAACATACAAGTTTTTGCTACAGCCTACGGAAAATGTGGAAACACAACTATGGAAATGGATTTGGAAGTGGAAAGGGCCGCAAAGAATTAGGTCATTCCTATGGCTTTGTGCCCATGAAAGGCTGCTGACGAATGGGGAGAGGTTCCTGATTCCGCCACTGCCTAAACATGATATCATATGTCATATTAGGCAGTGGCGGAACCAGGAAGTTCACGATTAGGGGGGCAATATCATACGGGGGTTCGAGGGCAGCGTTCCCGATTTTTTTTTTCCGGGGCGAACAATCAAACAAACGGGTCGAATTGATTACAAATTTATCCATTCATCAACCTATACGACCAAAAAAAACACAATTGCCTACAATTTATTCCTCAAATCCAAATAATGCTAAAAGAGAAAAAAGAGAAAAGAATACCTACGTTGATAATCCAAACCCTGTAGTGCTGATCCTTCGTCTCCTTCTCCCACGATTGTTTGGCTTTTCCTCCTTCGTCTCCTTCTCTCGGTGTTTTTCGTTTGCTGTTGGGACTTGGGCAGTGGGCTGTGGGCTGTGCAACAAAAGGGCTTCTTTCCCTTCTTTAGTGCACTATTCCTCCTTCCGTAAATTAGTTTTTTTTTTTTTTGGACACTAATTTAAACGGCATCGTTTTGATTAAAAAAAAAAAAAACTAAATATAAGCGATCGTCTTCTTCTCCTCCGTCGGTGCCCTATGTCGCCGAAAAAATGGGGGGTGCGGAAGGCTGACAATGAAACATCTCTAATAAGGATTTTTCACGAATTTTCACGATGGGGGGTCGGCTGCACCCCTCCTACCCCCTGCCTCCTCCTCTGATATTAAGGTCCAACGAATTTGATAGATATTACTTTATATATCACTACATATCAAAATTTTAATCGAACCCTAATAATATCAGGAAATTCCTTTTCCTCCCTACTGTCACCATAGAAAAGGCAATTGTCATTATTGTGGAATTGCTTCGAAGAGGGCCTTGGAGGAAGACAGAAATTGTGCTTGTTATAATGCTCATGCTTTCATTGCTTTATTTATTTTTTGGCTGAAGAAAAGGAAGGGTAGAAAGATTAATTAGGTCAATTAAAGTTGCCGTTGATGTACTCACTCCGTCCCTGATGAATAATACTTTTTGTCGTTCAAAGACATTATAATATTTGTTACATTTAACTCTTATAATTCTTTTTAAATTATAATATTTTAATCATTTTAAAAGAATAATTAGTGAGTTACCAAAATAATTTTTACATATTTAATATAATATGATTTTTTAAAATAAAATTTTGGTTAATCGTGTTTAAATCAACCAAATTTAGTCAAAAAGTGTCACTAATGTTGAGAAGAAATGAATTGACATTTTATTGAGCAATTAAACATGGTCTTGCATGTGGATGTTAAATTGTCATTTTTGCAAACAAGGTGTTTTGTTGATCATTTTTTTTTGCTTTTACTGCTAATATTATCAAAAGACCAACCACAGCAGAAGCTTCCAACGAGTTTCCCGCGAACACACCTCCATGCAAGGGGTGGACAAGGATGGATCTCCTAATTCTTTTATGAAATTCACATTGTTAATTATTCATCTTCAAATTGTTCGTATCTTTTGTTATTAGTGAATCATTCTTTTATGGGTTCGGTAAAATACGGGGAAAAAAGAAAAAAGGAAGTACAATTTTTTTTTTGGCAAAAAAACGTGTTTGGATGATCACCCGAGAAAATTTTGTAAGCGCCAAAAGAATAAATCTTGCATAAATACTAATTAATGAAATTTAATTTTTCGAAAAAATTTCTTCCTATTTTTTCGCTAATCAAAAAGATACAAAAAAATTAATTATTTTTTTCATTACTTTATTTCACTTAATTTTTCTCAAAAATTATTTTTTGTATGATTTTCTCGCTATTATTTTTACATAAAACTTTCTCGCTATTTATTTTTTTGGAAAAAAGTTAAGGGGTGAAGTGTAAGACGAAGAAAGGGTAATAAAATGCAGCATTCCTCCTTATGTATTCCAAGGTGGAAAGATAAGCTTGCACCAATACATACACAGAGTAAAGGGTTGTTTGGGGTTTGGATATAGGCAAATGTGGAATCATGGTAACCTCAAGAAATGGTTAGGGATAGAAGGAAAAAATTGGCTTTGAGGAAAAGTCAACTTGGACCAGTCTTTTCTACTATTTTATTTTATT
Source organism: Iris virginica (assembly GCA_025631175.1). Lineage (NCBI taxonomy): Eukaryota > Viridiplantae > Streptophyta > Magnoliopsida > Asparagales > Iridaceae > Iris > Iris virginica. The sequence continues at coordinate 2,756 of JAOTQG010115711.1, forward strand.
TATTTATGGGTTGAAATTTTGATTGGTAGGTTTGTGGAGAATATAATAAAAGCAAAAAAAAAAAAACAAATTAGGATATTCTTATAATTTCTACGCAAGTGTAAGTTTTAAAAAAAAAATACCCTTTTATTTATTTTGTAGTGATTGATTCGATCTGATTAAACTCTTAATTTGTTGCTCGTTTTGGAGGAAGAAATTTTCCTAAAATTACTTTCAAACAAAATTCATCGTATAATATCCCTATTTTCTTAATTATATATGCTCTAAAATTAATTAGGGTCAAATATTCTGAAAATTTTAGCAATTAACTTAAAGCCAAATATATATATATATATATATTGGTGAAATCATAAATTATCTATTTGTCCTTTAAATTTAAATATTTACATAATAATGATGGAAAGGAACAAAAAAGTGAGTGATATGCGTGATTTAATGTAATATTTGATATGATATAAAGATGAATGCAGTAATATGTAAAAAGTGGAATAAGTAAAAAAATTATATTTTTAAAATTTCAAATTAAATATAATTTATTTATGATCGTTTTTTCAAAAATAAAAAATAGAACAGACACTATATTCTCTCGGTCAAACAAGAACTCTCATCCAACAATGGGCAAGTCTACTTTACTTCTTGGATCATCCATCCATACGTCCGTCTAGATGTTTCCGCACCAACTTCTTCTCCAAGCAATGGAATTATTTTTTGTCACCTAGAAGACAAAAAAAAAATAATAATCCTCTCCATGACTTTGACCTAATTTACCTTTAAAAACTTTTTTCAGTGTAGGTATTAAATTATCATATTATAAAATTAAGAAATAGTTTGAAAATTTAAGAAGCATCATAACATTTCAAATTCATCCAATAAGCCCATTAGTATTATTATTATTATTATACAAAAATATTAACACATGCATGTCCTAAAAATATTTTCCGATCACGAGTATTATATACAGTAATATTGAATGATATGATACTGTTCACAATATGAGTATAAGATTATATGAGTGATCTGACCCTTATTAATAATCTAAAAGTAATATCTTATGTTGAAAGTTAGTAATAAATAATATTCATCACTTAAATATAAATTTTAATATAAGTTATAATTTTTAAATTTTAACTAGTGTTTTAAGGATATGTTTAATTGATAAATAGTACAAACTGTGGCGGAGCTAGGATTCTTTCATAGAGGGGGTGAATGTTTACGAAAGTTCGATGACAGCGCCCACGATTTTTTTTTTCTGGGTGTGACAACTAGGCGGCAGTAGCAATATCTTAAAAATGATTATATCTTAGTAAATGAACAAAAAAATAAATTCACCCAAATTCAAAAATGTTTCCATTCCACATCAAAACAACGTAAATTCAATGATATTAAATTCACAAATATATTATCATAAATTCAATAACATTAGAAATTAGGCTTAGGATTAATGATTTTTTTTTTGAAGGGCGAAGCGTCGAAAATCGAAACTACTGTGGAGAAATTCCCGTCGTGGGGGAGCGCCGCCCCTTGCCTCCACCCCCAAGTACAAATGGGTTTAGTTCATAAATAATAAAAATTTAAAATCAATCTCAGTCATCTATTGAAAATGCTCTCACCATTAATCTTATAATTCAAGTTAAAATTAAAAATTATCATGTGAATCATTAATTTTTTAAAAAATAAAAATAAAAATAAAAAATGATATCAGACTTAACCGACACGTTTCGGAGCTAGAAGGGCAATATAGAGATTTTAAAAAGTCGGGAATGGGACAGAAAAGAGAGCTTATAAAAGGCATTTGTGGCAGGGCCAACGAAGCTCTTTCTCTCTCTCTCTCTCGAAATTAAATTTAAATTTTATTTTATTTTCTTTATTTTTACGATTTTCGTTTCCAGCGAAGGAGCTCCGGTTTTCACACTTTCTCTCTCTACAAACCCCCTCCCTAGTACCTCCCTTCCCCTTTCCTTTTCCTCCTGGGGTGTCGCCGTTAGGGTTAGGGTTTGCTTAGGCGCGTCCTCCTCCTTCAAATTCAATTTCAATCCTTTGAAATTTTCAATTCAAAAAATATATGTTACTAATATAGTTTCCCCCAATTCTATCCCTAATCTCTCTTTCTCTCTTACTCTTAAAAGTTTCTTCGTCTCCCATGGATTAATTAACCCTTCCTCCCTTAGGTAATCTCTCTTTCTCTTCCTACCTCTACTTTTTCACACACACTCATTCACTCACACATATGATTGATATTTGTTGGCAAACTGTTTTGGAAATCCTTTTTGTTATAGTTTTTTATCTTATTTTTTATGCCAGAAATTTTGAGCTATTTGTAAGCATGGATTTAGTTTGAGTGCTTCTAAAGCAAAATTATTTCTTTTATTTATGTACTTGTTGGCTGATTGTTTGAATAGCTTGCTTGACTGTATTGTGGGTTGCTTTTGTTGGTGTTCTATGTTATGCTTTATTTTTTATTCTGGGTGTTTCCCCTTCAACAGGGGAAGTTTATAAAATTGGGCTTATGAAAAATAATATATATAACATATATTTATGGGATATATCATATATATATCACATTTATGGGGTTTTTTTTTTTTTAAACTTTTCAAGAGTTCTTTGTGTGATTGTCTGTTGGATATGACTTTCAATTAGGTTGGATTTTTTTTTTCCAATTCTTTGGTACTTAATTACTTGGTTGAATTTAGAAGTGACGAATTTTTCACGAGGAATTATTATTCAGTTGGTTTTTTGTGAATTGTGATATCAGTTTACTTCATATAGACATGCATGTTAGTAAGAAATAAGAATATTAGAATGATTGAGTGAGCGCCTAGTGCTGGAGTATTTCTTTTACTTGGGTCTCTCTGAACATATATGGGATGCCTATATATATTCTTTGTGATTGCTGGTTAGTAGCTTAAATTGTAGTATTGTAATTTCTTGTATAGCCATGGTCACCAGCATACTCTTAGGAGAGCTATTTTAGTACCTGCAATTGCAAACATATAGTTTGTTGCTCCCAAACTTGGGAGCCAATGTAACATGAGCAAGTCGATTAAAATTCAATTTTATTTGTTACGTATCCAATTCCTTTTCTAATTTGTACGTTGTTGTCTATTAAGAGGCCTATGTATTTTTAAGCTGTATGGTATATGATTTACAGTGGTGGCAGTCTTAGGATGGAAGTTCATATTGTTCCTGACCTTGGATATGCAGATGCTTATCTGGTAAATCTCTGAGGGATTGCTCGACCGGATAGTTCTGTGGATTGAATTTCAATTTCTAGTGTGGAGTGCAAAGTCATGCCTAGCATTAAATTTGTTCAGTTACAATATTGTTGATTGCATGTTAACGCTTTCGTCTCTTTCTTATCTTGCCATTCAGATTCAAGCTACTGAGCAGAACTCTCATCTAACAAGTTCACCTCTTGAACCGTTTGGAGCTATGTATAACGAAGGAGTCCCAGAGTTTGTTGTCGATCAGGGCATGTATTATCCTACTTCTACCAACTACGGGTATATTTGTACAGGTAAGCTATTTGGCTTGCTTGTCAATAGATCATATGTCCTTAGTCGCAATTACTTAAGCATGTGTCTTTGTTGTGGCCAGGATTGGAATCACCCGGTGATTGGGATGACCACCATAGAGTTTTTGGTGTGGATGGTCAAGACATTCAGTACGTAGTAAGTACTTTTACTTGATCCTTTTTGTTTTTTAGCAGTATATCTTTCTCTTAGAAGTTCTCTGAGTTCTCATGCATCTTTTCAGGGTGGCCAAACTGAAAGTTTGCCATATGTATATTATACACCTAGCTATGGTTACTCGCAGTCTCCATATAACCCATACAATCCTTACATTCCTGGTGCTATGATAGGAGTGGATGGTTCCTTTATGGGGGCACAACAGTACTACACCATTCCTTATGAAAATACTGCATCTTCACCAGCTTATTTGCCCATGGTGGTTCAAGGGCCAGATGGCTCGGCAGATCCATTCATGGATACGGCTTCATCTACTAGGTCTGATGGCATAGGATTCAGACGTAACCCCTCTTCAGCTTCTACAACTGTTGCTGTGAATCCTGGAAGAAGTGTCGCAAATCACAGTAATTCCTTTGCCAGGGGATCAGAAGGCTTTAAAGCGAATGGTGGTTCAAGCAAGCTACCTGCAAGTAATGGTAGTGTCGCGTCCGGCAGCTTCCCCTCTACAGCTACATCACAAGTTTTCCAGGTATGCTTTGTTTTTTAATGATAAAAATGATATAGGCTCCTTCCGGGTCAACCCATGTGACAATAACTGTTTTACCATGTATCATGTGTTTGAATATATATACCCTTCTTGTTGACTGCACTTCTTTTTTAATTTACTATTTTAATTTATATATTTTCCCTGCATTTTGATTTTATGCCTTTGATCTTTTCCCTTCATACTTGCTCATCTTTCCCTTGAAACATCTTATCACGAAATAGAGTCACTTTGTGCTTTTATCCAAAGATGGATGGGGTGAAAGAAATATAACTCATAAATTTATCCCCCTCCTTCAGACCTGCTTTTATGAGGGAAAAAAACCCTTCAGGATGGTCCTCATGTAGAAAATAGCTAATTGTTGGACTTAGTATGTATGCTGTTACTGAAAGCCTGTAGGATGCTTGGTCTTCCTATCAAGTATCGTCTGAAACCATCTCTGGCTTATTCTTTCACATGGACCACACATATCAAGGATTGAAATAACCTTGCAAACTCCCTGCTGATTTGCACTAGAAATCAAATCAACTAGAATTCGTGGTTTTCCTATCATCTGAATCCACGGCTGGTTATTTCTTCCACAAAGAACACACGCTTGCAAAGATTAGAGAGATCTTGCAAATAGAGGTCCGTTCTGAGTTTGCACGAGAAATTAAGTCAACTAGAATGCCATGCATGCATAATGAGAAGCGGCCTAATACTGTGCCCTTTTCATTTTTAGTTTTCTTCCCAATGACCAGAAACTTAGAAGATTGATTATGCTCTTCTAGTTAAGAAGAATAATCCACGAAGCACTTCAGGATGATGCGAGTGCCGGTGCCTGTCTGCTTTCTGAGTTAAGCTCCATCATTTTGATTTAAAATGTTGACACTTAGTACATATTCAGTAAATAGTCATAGCCATACACATAGTTTCATGGGGTTTAGAGCTCAAGAGCTCAAGAATCTCAGAAGCAAGACAGGTCTGGTTAATTTTTTAATATCAGAATCTTTGTGGTCTTGTGATTTAGAGTGGTTTCAATTTCATTTTCTTATGTTTCTTGCTAGTCAATTGACATATTTTATTGCTTGCCAGTCCTCATGCTTTCTGTCCAATTTGTTCACAGGGTAGAGGTGCTCAGGCTGTAGATGATCATGGGAAAGCATTGTCTAATCGCCAGCAGTTAAAAGTTGCTGTTCCATCTGGTAATGGCTTGTCTAACTTTGGGTCAAGTGCTAATGGGCGTGTCATTGTGGATAAGGTTCGCCCTAAGCTACACTTTGGCAGAGTTGTGAATGATGTAAACGGAAGTTCGGATGCATTGACTGAACAGAATCGTGGACCTAGAACTAACAAGTCAAAAACGCAGTTGTCTGTCAGAGCATACACAAATAGGGCTGGAGATAGTGATGCACAAGGAAACATTATTATTTATACTGATCAGTATAACAAGGACAATTTCGCCGTCGAGGTTGGAAATGCTAAGTTTTTTGTAATCAAATCATACAGTGAGGATGATGTACATAAGAGTATAAAGTATAATGTATGGTCATCAACACCCAATGGAAACAAGAAACTCAATAGTGCTTACGAAGATGCGCAGAGTATAGCTGCAGGGGAACCAAGAGGCTGTCCTATCTTCCTCTTCTTTTCTGTAAGTTGTCTTTGATGCCCAGTATTTTTTCTCTTTCTATTGTTCAAATATCTGCCCTTGACCACGGAACAATGCTGATTGAACTCCCCCCCCCCCTCTTTTTTTATTAAAGGTTAATGCGAGTGGTCAATTCTGTGGTGTTGCTGAGATGACCGGCCCGGTAGATTTCCATAGAGATATGGATTTCTGGCAGCAAGATAAATGGAGCGGGTGCTTCCCTGTGAAGTGGCACATAATAAAAGATGTCCCAAATCCCAACTTCCGTCACATCATATTAGAGAACAATGAGCATAAACCGGTGACGAATAGCAGAGACACTCAAGAGGTTTGCTTTATTTTCTTGGCTGATACTCTGCACAGTTATTTTTCTCACTTAAATGCCTTTTGGAGTACTTGTTCTTGTGTGTCTATGGTTCTTTGGCTTTGGCATATTATAAAGCCGAGGGTGGCTCGAGTAGCTCTGTAGCATCATTTGTGCTGTTTTTAAGCACTTCTATTTTGTGTCTATTTCTGATGGTATTTGCAAGAGTCTTTCCTCAGTTATCTTCTTGTGTGTCTTTGAATTATAATTTATTATGCTTTTACCCTTATCTGCTGCTTAATGTTTAGACACTGGTTGTAGATATAGATTTGCACGGTTGCCATGGGACTTGCATATTATATGCAACTGGTTTCGTAATAGATTATGTGATATGTTAGCAGTGGTTTGGGTGTAAATGGTCCATGGCCTTGATAATGTAACATAATCACATCGAGTGTCTAAAACATGTTTTGTTATATGCAGATAAGATTTAAGAAGGGCGTGGAGATGCTGAAAGTATTCAAGAACTACACGTCGAAGACATCACTTCTTGATGACTTCATGTATTATGAGAATCGGCAGAAGATATTGCAGGAAGAAAAGGCTAGAATATTGATCAAAAGCTACGGAACCCCTCTATTTGTACCTGTATTAGATCCTCCCCGTAAGTTCAACAGTGGGCTCGACTTGCCTTATAGTGGGGAAAAGAAAACCACCTTGCATAATGATTCGAACACTACAGCCGTAAGCGAAACCACTTCTAGCAATCAGGTCACCTTAGATACCGATGTCAGCAAGCAGGTTACCTTAGATACCAATGTCAGTAACTCGGGTATTAGAAATGATGAGGTTAATGAAGTGGTTGGTGAAAAGGCTATTGAAGATGAACTAAAGATAGGTTCACTTGCTATCAGTCCAAAGCAGGCAGAACCAAAGTCTGCGGGTGATGATGCAACTGGTGTCACAAGTGCAACAGTGTCAGCAAATGCTAAAGTAGTTGATGTTGTCACGGTTGGGTCAATGCCAATCAAAGTTAATGGCCTTGCAAAACCTTCTGGAATTCTAACTGTTGGTACAATTCAGCTGGATCCTCGAGCTCTCAACGTGGAGAGGAAGGGTCTTTCGACAAATCATACGAAGGCTGGATCACAGAAATTTCAAGGGTAAAAAGGGCCTTTACCCGATAAGTATCGTATTGGAATTACATGACATGGGTTATCATATTCCAGGTCATGGTTAGTGCTAGAGTACAAGGGTGGTTATCATTTTCTTTTTGGGGTTGGTCAAGTGGTGGATGCATATTGTTATGCATTTTATGCTGCTGATCTGATCTCTTGGGTTGGTGGGGTTTTTGGGTGGTGTTGGCTGTGGCTAATTTGACTAAGTAGCTGAGTGTAAACTTTGCCTTCTTTTTCTTCATGCTCTTCCCCCTTGAAGTTGATGATTTTCAGCATATATGACAAAGCTAATTATATCATGTCCTATCATCTACTTGTTGTGTTGACTGTTTGGTGTTTCCTTTTGAACCTGTTTTCATTTTCTAAGGGATTATTGTTGTTGTGATAATAAGTAGGGTAGCACTATCAGTATCCCCTTAGTAGTCATTATCTTGTGGGTGATGGGTTGCTGTTTTCCGTTTTGCTGTTTTGTTTTGTTATTGGGTATTATCTCTCAGTAGTTATAATTTGATCATTATCGGTGTGGATTTCAGACCCTACCATTTGATCACTATTCTAGAAGTCTGTTGTTTGATCAGTATTTTTAGTTTCCACTTTTTGTCATGGCCTATTTTGGGTCTAGATCATCTCTCGTGTTATCCATGTGATGCTTCGGGTCATTTTCTCAAACACGTGGGGTTGATCTTGCTAAATTTGTTCAAACACGTGGGGTTGATCTTGCTAAATTTGTTCATCTCCTTTACCGATCTTGCTTAGGGACATTAGCTTCATCCTCAAATGCCAAATGACTTTGATCTAAATGTTCTTGATGACACAATAAGGTTCGTTCTGGTGTTGGATTGTATGATTAGCGATTGCAGCTGCAAGCGTCAACGGAGACCATTCATGTAAGATTGGTGCAATTTTTTTTAGTTATCTATGGTGGCTAGAGTTCGAGGTTGATTAGGTGAGAAAGAAAAGTAAGAACCATGGCACATTGCCCTCGATACTAGTTGTCCCTTTGAGTATGAGATAGTCTCTTACCCTTCCTCTCCAAAGGAAAACCAAACAAAAGGATTTTTTTTAAAATTATAAAGCTGTTAGGGTGCGTTTGGAAGTGGAGTTTTTTGATATGTTTTGTTTTTGTTTATATTTTGTGTTTGTTTTGTGTTTGTTTTGGTTTTGTAGGAGTTTATAATTTTGCCCTTTGACTTTTAATAATTTACA
>JAOTQG010115733.1:0-11301 GCA_025631175.1 Iris virginica
TCTCAAGAGAGGTCGCCTATGCCAGGAGATAATCCCTCCATATTTGGCTAAGTCTTCAATCTGATGGCTATGACCTTCCTCGCGAGCTCTCTCCTAGCTCGCTAGGTCGCCAATACTTTTTGGCACCTTCAGAGGGTTTGTAGTAAATATACCCACAAAATTCCTTACACCAAAAACAATTATATATACAATTATCATCATAGTTCACCACAGAATTATGACATAAAAATAGCTTAACTCAACCCAACATTGTAATCTATACTAGAAATAAGCAATTCACTTTATCAGTAAAGCCTTTGTCAGAAATAAGAAGATGTCTCACCTTTCATAAGGTTAATTGTTGCTAGATACTATTTCAAGAGCGTCAAATCAGCGCCAAGGTTATCTCCGGATTTCCAGTCTGTCTGACTCATTTTAATGCCTTAATTGTATAATATTTCATTTCCATTCCGCCAAGTGACTTGTTCATAGCACAAATAATCACCGTGGTGCAATTTTAGCACTCTTTTGACATGAGAGGTTGGCTGTTTTCACTTTATTTTATACAAGGAGTCATAAAATACTTTTTCTTTCACGCTTCATCCCTTTTTCTTATTAATTCCCTTTCATGCCACGGGAGGTGTACACTTTGTACTTCATTTATTCCTACTCCAATTTTCAAATTCTTTTCTTTCTATCAAACAGACTTTTCATCCTTATTTCACCCATCTGCATCTACCTGCTCTTTACACAGTACTAACGTGCTCGTGTGCGCTCAAGTGAAGCAAACTCTTAATAACTGACGCAAACATAATATCAATTTCAATCACAAATTTAGACTATAGAGAACAAGGTTTAGGAATTGCTACTCTATTTTCATAGCAAAACATAGGAACTTATCAGACAATCACATATACTATATAGCATAAGTCCCAAAAAAAGCAAAGGTACTTATGGACTAAAGCACCTTGTCAACTTAAAACAAAACAAAATTAACTAAAAATTTCAAATAATTGCCCAAAAACACCAAAAACAAACTATGAATACACATATTCATACCCTCCCAGACTTAAATCTTGACATCGCCCTCGATTTTGCATAATAATGAAATGAAGCACATAATAAATTCAAGGAAAGAGTACGATACCTCCCAATGTCTATTGGGGTGGAGGCTGCAGATGGAACTGCATAAACGCAAAGAAGTAAACCAGTTGCTTAGATTGCAGCTCCAAGGACAGGCGAGTAGCAGAGATCTCCTCACCAAACCAATCTAGTCGTTGGTTCGTTTCTTGACAAAACGTTCCAAACTCGCTGTAAAATTGGTCAAAGTTGGGCGCATGCCCAAAACCGTGAGGTGGGTATTGACCTTGTTGCTGTGGGGGTGTCTCTTGGATCGAATGCGAACTGCTCGGTTGGAAACTCGGGCCGTCTTGGTCCATACCCAACTGTTGTGGTACCTCTTCTTCCTCCTCCTGATCTTCTCCAAGAGGATCCTCGATTTGGTCTACATATTGCTACTGCCCCGATCTCCCTATCCTCATTAGACCCATGTTAGCCATAACAATGCCATCAATTTTCTGTATACCATTCTCTCCCTCAGCACATTCAAGGTTAGTAGTAGTAGGATTATGCATAGCAATAGCAGTTATAAATCCACAATAACATTGTTACTAGTGTTTCTAGTCTGTACCTGCTTAAACCTTTTCAATAATACAACAGTCAAATCAATGGGGACGGAATGGTAAAAGTTGTAAAGAATAGCAAGGTCACACTTTGTGAGCTTCTGATGGCTATCACTTCTTCCTGTGATCGTATGACCAAGCACTCTCTGAAAATATCTATACGAGTACCATCTCACATTTGAGATGTTAGCACGCTTGGTTTTATATGGACCAACACATCCCTCAGTCAAAAGTTTCCAGAATTCGGCTTTACTGCCCTCCGGCATCTCCACCGTATTTTCAGTTGGCCAATGAAAAATATTAGCAATGTCATGCTTATTTAAAACGAATGCACGATTGCCCAACCGAAACTTGACCTTATCGGTACGACGGTCATAAACATAGGTAGCAAGGAATTCATAAGTCATTAAGTTATAACTAGGCCAATCGGCTGAAAGCATGCTATCAATACCCATTGCATTCACCCTAGTTCTAATATCAAGCTCAATATGCATAATTCGCATAGTGTAAGTATCGAAATACTTACAAGGTGTCACCTCTCTTGCCGTGAGTAAAGTATATCCATCTTGAGAGCATTATCCAATCCGGTAGCATGAGCCGGATACCTTGCGAGGTTCAACCTTTGCTCTCCTTGTCGGTTGCTTGATCACCCCCTTGCTCTCTTGTTTGCTCTTGACGAAGGCATAATTCAATTTTGAAGAGAATTGGGTTTTTGGAAAAGTTAGGGTTTATGAAGTGGGTGTTGCAAAATTGAATGATGTAATGGATAATCACCTCAAATTCTTGCAAGGATTTGTTTAGAAGATGATTGGAAGCTTGATTTTGCAAAAGATTTGAGTGAATTTGATTGAAAATTGAGGTTTTGGTGAAAAATTCTGTTTTTCGGCGCTGGAGGACTGGTATGGTTGTTTTGGATTTGAGAATTTTTATGAAAATCTCGTACCAAAAATTTGCTTAAAAGAAGGGTGGCACAGCCGTGCCAGAGGAGAGCACGGCCGTGCCTTGCAGGTTTTTGCCTTTTGGTCTGTTTTGGCTGAAAGCTTGGCACGGGCGTGCCTGAGGTAGGCACGGGCATGCCACCTCTGAACTCAGTTTCTAGATTTTTTTTTGCAATTTATTTTTATCAAAAGACAGTTTAATGTAATCTTTAAAGGCACAACATGTTATTTTAACCTGTATACTCTTTCTTATCTGCAAAATAAACTCGTTAACTATTTCAGAGTATAAACATGTATTCATAATTTCTAAAATAACCTAACCAATAATATACATATTACTAATGGGTTGCCTCCCATTCAGCGCTTTTGTTTATTGTCGTTAGCTCGACTAAGTTTGCATAATAAACTAACTGTTTGAATAATTTATCTCAATTATGTTTATAGGTTTTTGTTTAATATTATTAATGAATTGTACCTTAAACATTGGATATGATTCGTCTAATTTTCTTGTGTCGAATGGTTTGTTCATAAAATCAAACACAGATAAGGACACCAATTTACTTTGTAAATTCATTGTTACTCTCCCATTCTTAACATCTATGCACATGCTAGTTGTAGACATAAATAATCTTCCTAATAAAATAGGCACACGTTGAATGTTTGGATCTAACTTGAGAGTATCTATAATAACAAAATCTGTGAGTACTTTGTGATTTTCTATGTAAACTTCTACATCTTCAATTATTCCTAATGGCTCTTTTATAGTTTGATCAGCTAGTTGAATTTTCATGGTTGTTGGTTTTCATTCTTTAAAAGTCCAGTTTCCTAGTTGTTTGTATGTATGATAGGGCATTGTATTTATACTTGCACCTAAGTCAAGCATTGCCTTTGTAAGTAAATATTTTCCTATCTTAATGTCAATATCAAAGCTATCAGGATCTTTCACCCTTTCTGATGTATCTTTTTCTAATATAGCCTTCTGTTTTGCTCTTGCTATTTGACTAGCTATTTTGTTTAACCTATGATTCGCTTCTAACCGTAGTTTTGTAAATCCCTTAAGTGTTGGAATTTTAAGTGGAAGTTGACTAGAACAATTATTAGCATTCATAATTATCTCTGCATTGTTTCTTTCTGGTTCATCCTATGTATTCTCAAAATTTAATTCTAGTACTTCTTCAAAGTTTGAAAAGAAACTTACCTCCTCAGGTGTGTCTGATTTTACTTCTGGTACTACCGTTATCACTTTAGCTTGTTCTGGCTGACTTGGCAGTTTTCCAGCAGAGTGTGCTTGTGATGCTTCCACTATTTGACCAACTTGAGTCTCTATCTTTCGGATGGAAGCCTCGTGTTGCGTGAACCTCTGCTCATTTGACATTTGCACTCCCTGCGATACTTGAATAAATTTCTCTTCCAGTGATGACTTTTTCGGTGGTTGATAGTGTGTGTCATTTGGTGCACTAGTAGGATTCAAGATATTGTTTTGATTCCCATATGACAGATTTGGATGCTTGTAACCGATGTTGTACTGATAGTGAAAACCAGTATTGCGTTGTCTGTGGAAATTACCAATAGCTTGCACATATTCCTACGTCAATTCTCTTGAAGTGCATACATTAGTAAAATAAGAAATTGACCCACATAAAGCACAACATTCATGTGTGGGTGCTTTCAGTTCTGTAAGCATATAATTAACTGCCTTTATCTGTGATGTTAAATCAGAAACCTGTTTAGCAAGTTCATTTTTTGCATCTAATTCATACATACCTTGTTGTTTACCTCTTGAACTCTTCTGTTGGGAATTTCTTCCTAACATCTCAAAAATACCTTAGGTTTCTTCTGCAGTCTTTTCTCCAATCGATCCACCTGCTGCACTATCAATCATTGTCTGGCTATTTTGCGTTAGACCATCATAAAAAGATTGATTAATAATTTTTGGTAACAAATTATGATGTGGGCATTATATTAGTAACATCTTAAATCTATCCCAAGCTTCATTAAAAACTTCATCAGGCTATTGTGTAAACTTTATTATCCTTGATCTTAATGAAGTCGTTTTATCTTGCGGATAATATTTAAAAACAAATTCATCGTATTCTTCTTTCCATGTAGTAAATTTTTTTGGGCTTAAGGACATAAACCATGTTTTCGCAACGTCTTTCAAAGTATATTGAAAATATCTCATTTTTAATTGATCTTCCGTTAATCTCTTAAGTGGAATATTGTTAACTGTATTCACGAAATCTCTCATAAATGCTAATGAGTCTTCATTCGCCATGCCATGAAACGAATGGAGCATATTAGAATGAGTATTCTTTAAATAATAATACCTTGTAGCTCTAGACAAAACTAGGCATAATGCTGATTCTTCAATCACAGGACTAAAGAAGTCCTTCATCTTTCTCGGTTGTACTATTGGTGTTTCTTCCATTTCACAATTAATTGGTTCTCTTCTTCTATTCCTTCTACGTTTATGAATGTTATCACTAGGTTCTATGCAATGTGGTTTTAAAGAACGACGACCTAGAATGAACTAACTAAATACCTAATTAAGTAAATTTCTAAATTGATACGAAATTACTAATTTATTACTAGCTAAAACGAAACGAAATAAACTAAACGGATACGAAAAGTAAATTAACTAATTACTAAATTATCTAAACTAAATTACTACTACTTATTTGTAGCTAATGGACTTGAATAAACAAATCCCCGGCAACGACGCCACTTTTGATCGCACTGTCGTAGGTGCTCAAAAAGAATAATAATAAACCTACTTACTACTAATACTTCAACTAACTAGTTTAATGCAGATAATGGTAAATATGATGTCGATCCACTGAGGACTTGAATTAAGTGAATTAGCCAAAGTAATAGTGAATTCAGAATAGATAAAGTATCGTAAATTGGTATAAAACAGTAGTTGCTAGAGGTCTAAGTTCATGGAGTCCACCATTAATCATCATTTATGTTATCAACTCATATAAATATCAATTCATGTTCTCACAGTTGTCTGTTTAACAGTGATGCACTTAATCTTCCTGTCAGAAGGTACAACACTAGTGTTCTCCGATTTCTCTAAACACAGAAGGTCACGGTAATAGAAGATGCACGGAAAACCCTTTAAGCACATAAAATTAAGACAACCCTAACGCCTACCATATGCTACGTTCGCACTATGACACTTGTTACTCCTTCTTTGATCGAGCTTGTATGGTATTTCTGATCGTAAGACTCACACACAACTCTCAATATATATCATTAGAATGCATTGGCCACTACAAGCTAACAATATAAGACAATCAATACAATCAAGAAGAGTGACAAGAACAGTAATTGAATAGGAAAAATTATATCATACACATGAATAACAATTAAGGTTTACCTCCAATCCCTTAGAAGAATGAATTAGTTCCTCATAAACTCTTGAGTACAAAGAACTATATGAAAAGTATGTTGTTTCTCTCTATCTCCCTAACGCTGATATAACCTAAAAACTGCTGAAACAGTCCCTTTTATAGGACTGTCAAATAACCCTACTAAAGGCCTAGAAAAACCCTAATTACATTAAAAAGCCCGAAGTCTCGTACGCAAGTGGCACGGACGTGCCAGAGAGAGGCACGACCGTGCCTTTCTCTCAGTCCAATTTCATGCACGATTCTTCTGTGTTTTCCTTCTTCAGCCCTTGCACTTCCAGGATTGACCCTTTCAACTCCATATAGCTCTATTTCTCATATTTTCTCCTCCTTCTCTTGGACTTGCTGAAATACATCAAAACTAACTATACCAAGCATAAAATCTCATATAAATATACCAAAATAATAATAGAAATAGCACTAAAATAAGTTCTATTTGAAGCTAACATTCGCAGAACACAGAGGCACTCATCGTCAGAAATGATCGCCCAGCCATTGGGGACTGGTCGGCTTGGGTAATCAAGACCATCCTTGTGGGTAAGAATACCCAAGACTTTCTCGCCCAATCGGGCCATCACTATGGGTTAGCAAGTTACTCGGCCTAAAACTAGTGGAGAACGAGATAAGGCCGAGGACCCTGGCGATCTCTCTTGAGTAACTTTAGGCCGACCAACAGGCAAAGTTTTGGAAAATTTTCTAAGTGCTGAAGCTGTTAGGCACAAGCTTGAACGAGTAAAGCCTATGGAGGAAGCTACGAAGTGATATGGCGAGCAATTAATCGAGCAAGACAAGTCCAATAGGTAAAAATCAAAATCAAAATCCAAAGTATAACAAGGGTATCTCCCAGGTATGAAGAAACTTTTGAAGATACAAAGAAATGCAAGACTGATGCAGGGCATATTCACAAGTCAAAACCCAGAGAAGCAAAAAATACGAGAGAAAGCATGAAGAGTCCAGGGGACTTACTGTTAAAAGCTTGAGGATATGAAAAATCTGGAAGTGGATGAGATATCACTAGAGTGAATCGCCGGAAAAGCACCAGAACACAGTAAAATGAAAGCTTGAACCCAACTTCAACAATGGCAGTTACGCACCCTCACTCAAATCCCAAACAGAAAGCTCGGGGTTGTGCGAAATCAAACAGAGAGTTTAATCTCCGGTGGAAACGCACGGGAACTGAAGGAAGACGCTGGAAGAGGAAGCAACGGTGCACAAAATTTGTGAAAGGGAGAAAATTGCAGAGGAAGCTCAAAGAGATCTCTAAAGCTCAGGATGCAAATGAAGCGAAAGGAACGAAAAATGTGGGAGAAATTTACTTATACCCTTAGGGTCATTATGGTAATTTCAGAGAAGATGAAGGGACGGGAGAACATGGACTGTCCATCTGTCAGTTGGGAAATGCGCCGCTCATCATGAAATCCCTTGAATCAAGGTGTCATCAAGACACATCTCAAAAGACGTGCTGACATCACGCCTCAAAAGGCACGCTGAAGAGACGGCGCCTTAAATGCATCTGAAAATTTAAATTTTGAATTAAAAGTCTTAAATAATTGAACGGGAAAACCAAAAGCGGGAAGATGAGGATAAAGAAGAAATTATTCTTAAAAGAAGCGATCAATCCGTCGACCGGGCCAAGATCTTCATCGCAGCATGCTGCTCTAATGTCCCTATCCATGAGCATAAATACTTGCACACAGGTCCAGGGGACTACTGAAGATACCAAATAGTACAGGCGACCTAGCGAGCACTTAAGTGCACGAGATAGGGTCATGACTTCTCTAAAGGCGATATTTAGCAGGATATTTAGAGTATAACTCCATGGCCAGCGATTGTACCCTTGCTCGACACGCGAGCACTAATGCGTGGAACCTCTCAGCGATATAGGGGGATCTCTCCCCCGGTGCGAGGAGAGCATGAGACCAAGGTGGGTATGCGTGGCGACCACAATCCTTTGACGACTATATCTTGCGAACAGCGAGAACAGCTCTGACGATCATGCACGAGACATTGCGAGCAGATCGATCAAGATTACAACCTTGGTCCGGCACGAGATATTGCGAGCAGATCGACCACCCTAGACGCACGCGAGCAATATTGCTCGAGGTGCCGTGATCAGTAAGGAGAGTATCTCCTCAATTTGTGCTAAATATCTCAAGAGATCTAGCCCTATTATAACTCCTATTGAGTTTCCATATCTGAGGACAATCAGAATCCTTACTAAACTCTACTTCCTCTAATTAAGGAATGCAGCCAGAAATGTTGGAAACCCTAGGAAATGGACTCCTCAAGCTCCTATAAATATAAGCCCTACCCTGTAGGCACAAGGTACACACTATTCTGCCCCTAAACATTCCCGTGACTTCTCTTGTTTCATAACTGACTTGAGCACTTACTCTTACGCCGGAGCGGTTTAGCAGGGCCACCCCCCTTCTCTGTAACGGTGTTTCTCTGTTTTGCAGGTTCTGTAGCAGCCGTGATCGCCAACAACCATCGCCTAGCTCGCCGTAAAAAGTGTGCATCATCACATCCCATACACAATACCCAATCATCTTCGGTGCTAATGGCATGCATAGAGTCAAGGACGTCAAGAGTATCAAGGGATAGCGGTCAAGGGTTTTTTAATGTGGAACGTAAACCAGATATCAGTCAATATCTTGCATGGATCCATGGCTTCAACGATACTGAATTAGTGAGGTTTGAAGTTCTTGTGCAATGCTCCATCATTCCGTTTTGATACTTTGACGATGAGGTAATGATTAAAATGCACACTAAAGACACAATCTGGCCAACTTATAAGCGTACAACTTTAGCATTTTTGTGCACTTTTGTTTTTAATTAAAAAGCAATGAGATTAGGTTTCGATTGACCAATCCAATTTTTAGTATATCTAAAATTGAAATTTCCATGATTTTTGGTTGGCTAAACCGAAACAAATGTTCACTTGCCCCGGTCTTTTGAGAATGTAACATATGAACGTTTAACTTATAGCCCCAGGGATGGGAAGAACTAGAAGACATCTGTTATCTCATCGGATGAAAGTTATGCAACTCGTTATTTTAATCATGTTATGGACCATACAATTGGAGGTAGATCTAAAAACACTCACAGGATGTATAGTGCGGAACTCTCAATGCTTTTCTTTTATCTTAATGAGTGTAGAGGCGATATCGCCTCTATTCTCTTGAACAGATTTAGCGAAATTCGCACTAGACAAACTGGGGTATTGGTATGGGCACGTTTATTACTGCTATTATTAGACATGTGGCTATTATGTGTCATGAACGTACTAACCTACAGCTTATTAATGATGTCACTGGCATTGTCAATATAAACATTGCGGTAAATTTGGGATTGTTGGTAAGAGATGCATACGTGAATATCTATTTTTGGCGTCTGTTATCCGATGCTCGTGAAGTTACATTCAAAAGAGATGAAGGCAAACATAGTGATACATCAAGTGATGAAGGTGCCTCTTCGCATCAAAGGGGAGAGAACCTCGCATTCAATATTTTCTAGCGAGATTTTGATGTATTTAGGGATGACGCTTATAAAGAATGGGGAAACATGCGCTGTTACAGGGACCATCAGAAAGATAAAATGCAGCAAATTCAACAAGAAGTCGTAGGTTTGTGAAAATCAATGCAGATGCTAAAGGAACAACAGGCGCCGTGGACATCATTCTTTAATGCTCCACAGAATCGCACCCCGCGAAAAGCGGGGAGGTGTCGTATTACCATCCTTTCTACTTTTTTCATTATTATATTTTGCATCGAGGATGATTCAATCCTGGATAAAAATCATCCAGGAGAACACAACCTAAATAATTTTCCTAACACACACCTCATGTAGTTGTGAAACTTCACATACTGCCTCATGCAGCAGTGGCACTCAATTGACACCTTCGTGTATTACCAATTCAGGCTGACACCTCATTGTATCACCTACAACTTAGGCTAACATCTTATTTTGTTACCTTTACAACTCAGAAAAGAAAATAAAAAATTACTATATAATAATAGTGTTTGTGCTTCCTAAAATGCTTCTAACCTAAGGTAATTGAAGCTTTACAATATGTGTATATTTGAAAGTTATTCTCAAGTACTCCATTGAAAATAATTACATGAGTTTATTATGACTTTAAAGCAAGTGAAGACTTTGAGAGTTGTGTTGAACGGACGTTAAGCTTATATGCAAATTGTCTTGAACACTCGCTTGCAGATCGTAAGTTTGATCTTCAACTTAGGTTGGTATTAATAGGATGAAAAATTCTAATCATTGGCAGTAAAAATTAATGTTCCCCCTGTTTGAATCCTTTTTTCAATCCAGCATTATTCTTTAACTTATCTAACTAAAAGTTTATCTTTTTGACAGTTGTCTAATTCGCTCTTTGATCGGATTATGGGAGTCTTTATTCCATGTGGACGTCTTCTCTTTCACGTGTCAAGCCACATGGGAGTTTTTAATCATTATCTTATTCATGTGGTAATCTAAAAAAATAAAAAATTAAACTCCAACTTCGGAAGTCCCCTATCGAACTGTCGTGAACCAACGTGGAGGAAGTAAATTGCATGTTGTACATGACAAAAATTAGGATGGAGAGCTAATAGATAGGTTCAAGGCTTTTAACTCTTATGTTATTTCCGCTTATAATAAAGTCATACCTTACAAAAAAAATTGAATCCTACACGCTACTGAGCTGAGCTTTATCCATCCTTACTTTTGTCGCTATAACATATGTTATAGGGACATTTCATGTGGCAATCTTCATTTTACATTTGAATCGTAATTTCAATTTAACATACAATCTAGGCAACATGTACTTAACTGTTAATCAATATATGTTTGAATATTTATTATATATTGATATTAATTCCTGCCGGAGATTAACGAGAAAAACGACTCTCTTCCTAATTTATTTTTTCGATATTATTGTATATTCTCTTATGTACCGTTTACGATTTATAAAACTTTTGCATTATCACTTGTTCATTAAATTTTAAATTTAAATAAATTGAAAATCTAAAAAGGCAAAAAAAAAGAAAAGAAAAAACAGTTATGAAAAGGAAGAGGGTGACAAAGGGGCGATTTTTGACACAAATATCACAACCATTTGAAAAATGAGAGGAAAGAAAAGACAACTTATTAGGCAAGTCAAAACCGGCGTCGTTCTCTCTCTCTATCTCTCCCTCGCTCACTCTCACATCCGATCTTCTAATTTGATTCGGTGAAAAGAGAAATTAGTAGGAGGAGGATGATGAAGCTGTATCATCACTGGATGAGCTCCTGCTC
>JAOTQG010115744.1:0-11301 GCA_025631175.1 Iris virginica
ATATCTAACCGTCTAAAGGGGTTCTTAGGTTCTCATTTTATTTAGAGTTCTCATTTGAATAGCTTCCTATATATATAGGGTAAATGATGTGTTCCCGTGTTCACAAAAAGGCTTCCAAAATACTTTGGACGATATGAGTAATAAACTTTTCTTGCAGTTTTAGTCAAGTCCCAGGTTATTATCTTCTCTGGTGTAATTCTCATGTGAAAAGTGCAATAAGTCCTTGAACAACAGAAATTCTGGATCAAGAATCTGTTCAGTTCCTGCCTTCAGATCCCTTGTTTCAAGATGGGATTTTCAAGACATCAGCAACTCCAATGGGGAAGTCAAATGGAGAGGTAAACCTCTCGACTACTGAATTTGTATTTTTTTTAAAAAAAAATATTTAAAATTTGCATTTCAATAAGAGAGGTATATGGAAAGGTAAAATGTCTTTTTTCAATTTAAGGAGGTATCTTTACCTTCCTAAATTTGAGAAGGCATAAAAAAAGGAGGAAAATTATAAGTAGTATTTTTTTTTTTTTGTTACAAGGAAAGGAAAACAAGTACCTTGGGATCTACCCTCCCACAAGTCAGCTTCTAATAGGGTAGTCAACTCCTTATCTGGCTGCACGATCTTGACCAGAGCTTCACTTTGGCTAGCTCCAAGCTTAGCAAGATAATAGCACATTTGTTTCCATCCCTCAAAGTATATTGGATGGTGCAACCGGTGGTATCAAGGAGGTGTTTTATGTCAGCAAGAAGAGCATTCAGCGGGTGGGAGTCATCATCTTTATGCTCTGTCAGGTTTTTGGCTTTGAGCGAATCCGTTTCGACAAAGATGTTATTATAACCCTGCGATAGCATTATCTCGAGGCCAACCAAAATTGCGTGAAGTTCAGCTTCCAATTGAGTACATACTTTTAATCTTCCGAAGAATCCCAGCATCCAGCCTCCACTAGACCACCTCATGATTCCACCAAAACCATACTGTTTGACGCGATGGTTGCAGCTGCCATCCGTGTTTAATTTGATTGTTCCTGCATTAGGAGATACCAGGTCACTGATCTAGGGATGCAAACATAAGATGAAGTAGTAAAAGATAGATGAACTTCCCTTGCAAACCAGGATATTCTAGCACTGGTAGCTGTAGCATAAAACTGCTTGTTCTCAATGACTTCCTTGTGCGATGAATCCTAGTATTCCACACCAAGAAAGTAAACATATTTAACCAATCTAACTCACCCCATTTAACCTTAGCTTTGGTGAAGAGATTCAAATACGGCCACTCATGCAAGGGGATGTTAAATTGCATGTGAAGATCAGTTCCCAAAATATTTTCCCAAGTTTTAGAAACCCTAAGACATTTTCTTAAGAGGTGATCAACATCCTCAGGAAATAACTGATATCTGGGACATAAACTGGAGGTACACAGATTTCTAGCAAACCTTAGAGCATTAGTCAAGAGACTTTTATGGAGAACTTTCCACAAAAAAATAGTGATTTTCATAGAAATTTTAAGTTTTCAAAGTTTGAGCCACGTGGTTTTAGGAATGGGATGAAAATTCCCAAACTGAATATTATTAGCACTCTTGGAGGTGGTTTACTATTCTGCTCAAAGGCCCGGGTGATAGCATCATCCTTAGTGCTAAACTTAGGGATATACATTTTTTGAATGCTGTCCACCTCCAGGTAGTTAGAAGATCAGAAATATCAGAAAGCATCCATTGATGGTTAACAATAATGTCAGCAACAGTAGTTGATTGAATAACATCGCTGTTAAAGGGGAGATTATTGCTTTCTTGATTAAGATCGGGAGTGAGGGGGAGGTCTAGGGGACCCTCCCCAACCCACCAATCTTTCCACACATTTATGAGCCTGTCATTGCCAATATTCCATTTCAACCCTTGGCAAATGTTCTTGGACTTACAAATGCCCCTCCAAACATAAGAAGCATTGGTTTTGGCTATCCAGTCTTTGGGGTGATCATCATGGCTATATTTTTTCGAATGACATCAACCCATAGGAGTTTCTCTTGCTTGAGGACTTGCCTGCCAAGTTTGGCCAATAGGGCAAGATTTTGATTATAATTAATTCTAAGGCCAAGACTCCCTTTAGACTTGGGCTTGCAAATGTTACTCCATTAATTTAATGGTGTGGATTTTCCTCTTGCCATCAAATTCTCCCTAAAGGAATCTTCTGTTTCCTGTTAGGACAGGGCAGACCTGCATGGAATAAATAGCCATAGAAACCATTCTAGCCTTCCAACCAGAAATTTTACTCTGAACTCTGTCAAGGATATGTTTAAAGTGTATAGTGGAGAGTCTCTTGTGGATCAGAGGCATGCCTAGGTAGATGCCAAGGTCAAGGGTGAGATCAATACCTAATCTTAAACTAAGAGATCGAGCCTTGGTTTCAGGAACATACTTGCCCACAAAAAGTTTGGATTTGGGAAAATTGATAGCTTGGCCATAAGCCACACAGAAATCTTTAAGAACCTTGGACATAGTAGAACATACCAGCTCATTAGCTTGACCAAAAAAGATCAGGTCGTCAGTATAAAACAAACGTGAAATAGAAGGCCCATTCTTGAAAGTTCTAAGGCCTGTCCAGTACTTATCATGGAAAGCTCTGAAAATTTGGTGGGAGAGTCTTTCCATACATAAAACAAAAAGATAGGGGGATAGAGGGTCCCCTTGTCTGAGGCCTCCGGAGGATTGGAAGAGAGGCAATTGTTCCCCATTCCAAATAATACTGGTATTAATGCCAGAGACACAATCCATGATCAAATTAACCTACTCAGCAGGAAAGTTAAAAGCAATTAAAGTTTCTTTCAGGAAAGGCCAGGAAATCTTATCATAAGCCTTTTCAAAGTTAATTTTGATGATCATACCCCCTTTCCTATCCTTACTTTTACTAAGAGAGTTAATGATTTCCTGAGCAATAATGATATTGTCCGTAGTCTTTCTACCGGGGAGGATGTTGCTTTGATCAACAATGTCCAAGATAAGGGGTCTAAGACTGTTGACCAAAATTTTGGTGATGACTTTATAGATGACATTGCATAAATTGATGGGTCTAAAGTCAGTGATCAAGCTAGGGTCTTTCCTTTTGGGAATGAGAACAATGTAGACATTGTTCATATAGGAAGGAAAGGAGCTCAGAGTAAAATAACTTTTGATAAAAGAACAAACAGACTGCCCAACCACACCCCAATATTTCTAATAAAAGAGACAAAAACCACTTTTTGAAAAGACAAAAGAAAAAAACACCCCTCCCCTTTTATCTTCCCCTTTAGAGTTCTGGCACTTGATGGGGAGAGAAGTATACAATTTGCTGGCCGAATCCTCTTTGTTACTTTTTCATTGAGTTTTTTTCGGTGCATCTTTGAATACATAATAATTGTACTTAGGGATCAATCATTCAAGAGTGTATTACGGTAAATTGATCGAAAATTAATAGGGAAAGCCAAATATGACTTCAAAGAATTTATACGGAGCACCTAAGTGCTTGCTAGGAGTACCCATCTAGCAATTGAGATAAATATTTTAGGAGAGGCGTGTGAGCCGTTTGGAAAAAAAAAAGGTTACAACTTCTACTTCACGAACCCTTAATTTTACACGAACCCTTAATTTTAGGTCGTTACCATGTTGATTAGTACAACATCCTCCATAATTTTAGGCATTTAACAAAACCAATCAGCATAAAATCTTTCACACTTTCCATCTATTTTTCTATTTTAAAAACTTCAGCAAATTTGACCTTCAAAATTCCATCCTTCGTACCGATGCAATTTATGATGTAATTGTCATCATAAATTCATATTCAATTTATTATGCTATATGTTCATTTATACTGTTCTTACTGTTATTGTTGATTATTTGTTTTATTATAGTGTTTATTTAATTCAACGATATGTTCACTTTACATATCAACATGTTCATTTGTAATAGACATCTATTAGTTTAATATGTTGAATATTAGATGAAAAGTATATTAGTTCTGTTTTTAGTCATATTCATTATGTAATTGGTTAATATTTATTTTTATAATATTTTATATTTAATGTTATCAAAGCTGTTTGTCTCTAATTCAAAGCTAACCGAAGCGTGACTTTCAAGAGCATTCCTAAGGACCGGTTTTGGCACTTAGGCATCTCTGGAATTGCAAAGGGGGTAGCACATCATTTCCAACCTCTAAAGTTAGCTATCTATTTCCACTGGATTTACCAGGACCGGATACCATAATAAGACTAGTCAGTCGGGTCAAATAGGAAGAACTAGAAGATTCCACCTCTGGAAAGCGCCTACACCTAATGGCTTAAGCCGCTGTTCGTGCTGACTTCTGTTTTATCGATGCAATATTCATATATTTAAATGTTATGTTCATTTTTATATGTGAGCATATTCATTCATTATGTCTGAATCTTCCTCCTTCTAACATTGAGAGAGATGATGTTGCTGGAGTCTTTATTGTTGTTGCTGCTACTATTCATACTGCCCTTGCTGTTGTCGTCGGCAAGAGAGAAGATCGCCGATGGAGGATGGAGATTTGAGGTTTTAAATTTTATGATTTTTAGGTTAGAAAAAGATGGAGAATAACCGGAGGGAGGGAGAGATGAGCACTCTGTTGGAGAAGTTGACATTGCTGCTGCCGCCGTCGTTCATGACGAAGAACGACGATTGGAGGATGGAGGGAGTTGGGAGAGAGAAAGAGAAAGAGAGGGTTAAAAAGAGGTTAGAGAGAGAGAAGATAGAATTTATACGAAAATATGTAAATAAATCCATTCTTATTATACGAGATTTTTTTGATTACAAGCGCCTGTAATACACCTAAATGGAAAAAGGGTATTCCTAGAAAAGAGTATTTAGGTGCTCCATAAACCAACTGCTCACTTTATCCATTAAATTTTCGACATTGAATGTTACATAACTGTCTGAAAAAAAAAATTTATTTTGTTTTAATTGTTCTAAAAATGATATTTTTTTCCTCACAATATGTTTTTATCATGAACAATCAAATCAAATTGAAGAGAGTATTAATTATTATATCACGTCATCAAATAACATGATGTGACACACTTAGTTAAATTTTAATATTAAAATAAAGGAATTAATTTATGTTATCACATAGGACATGGCTAATCCTAAAACATGGGGAGTGGTCCATCGATGAAATGTTTATGGATCAAATTTTTAATTGAACAATCATTGCCCATATCACCCCGACCCAATTATATGATGCCACACTTTCGCTAAAAAGTTATCACTCCTTGAAAATTTTGAAAACTATCCGATTTAATTCGAATTTTCTTGATTCATTCAGAGGAAATTAAATTTAATCAATTGATGCTTACATTTAACCATTTTGTGGACTTTACATCTTTTATAATGACGTTTCTTTTTTCTTTTCTTAAAACAAATGATATTTGCTTGATCAATCTCAAGAAAGCTATTTATTTTAAAGGAATTTACTGAAACACAGAGAGTGACATTAATTATATCAAAAAGTGTTATGAATAAATTAATATTTGTACTTTATATAATTGAGTGTATTTAATTTGTTCCATACATGAATGAGTCTGGGTACAACAAAATTGATAAATAGGAAAAGCAGAACTTTTTGCATAGTATGGAAGTAGTAGTATAAAGTTTTTTTTTTTTTAATTATATTTTTAGTTTTTATTATGTACCAAAAACAAAAAAAAGAAAAGAAAAGATTTGGAAACATCTTTGTCCTATAAATGAATTATATATTGGGTGGGTGGGTCAACCGACATTTGAATGATGAATTATTGGAGATTATGGAATCATTTGACGAGAGAAAATGAATATGAGCGGATTTAACAATGATAGATTGCAAATTATTTTAAGCGTTCATGTGCTTTGTGTAAGAAGCATCTTAACGACGTGTGTATTTCATTCTCCAGATTAAGCAAGTGAATTTAAGGGGAAAAAATTAGTTATAATCGCCCCCTTAATTTTAGAAAGTTATTAACCAACTATTCCATATAATTAGACGGTATTTTAGGAATTCTATATAATTAGAGATTCCTTATAATCAGCAATTCCTTCTAATTAGGGATTTTATATGATTACGAATTAAAATTAACAATAAAATAATCATAAAGATGTATTCCAACACTAATTTCTATTTTTTATTGATGCTATATTCATACTTTTTACGTTATATTCATTTGTACATGTGATCATATTTTTTGAGTTCATATTATAAGTATACTGTGTTCATTACGTTATTATAGTATTCATTCAATTTAACGGTATATTCATTTAACATATCAACATTGTTCATTTGTATAGTTATATAGAAATTACGTATTATAATGTTCATTTAATTTAATGGTATGCTCATTTTACATGTCAACTTTGTTAATTTGTATAACCATTTTTTTATTACGTTATTATAGTGTTTATTTAATTATATTTATTTTACATTTCAACATTGTTCATATTTATATATGAGCATGTTCATTCATTTTATTATTTTATTCATTGTATATATAAATGTGATGTATTTATATTAGAAGTAGACTATATTTATATTATCAGAATGATGTATTCATTTTATAAAATGTTATGTTCATTGATGATGTATTTTGCATTCATTACCTGTATTTCTTTTATTAATTTTCATTAGTTTACTTTCTTCATGTTCTTTATATTTATTATTCCTGTTCATTAAATTCATTGTTCATGTTCATTAGCTGGAGTAATCGCAGAAATATGAATTTTTTCGAGTTAAATTTCCGAGATTTTGAAAAAATAAATTTTTTGTGCAATTATTATAAAATAGAGAGAAGATAAATTATAATTACATAAAATTAGAAATCAGTTTGATTGATTTACACGGCTATTTTAGGAATAGAGAAAAAAAAAATTAATCCCTAAATATTAGAAATTAATTCCATAAAATTAGGAATCAATTTGATTGATTTAAGGGTCTATTTTTAAAATAGAAAAAAATATCAATTCCTAAATTTTAGAAATTAATTAGATTTAAATAAGGAGAGTGGAGGGGGGAGGGAGAGAGTGAGTGGGTGGAAAGACGCGCTGGCGTCCCTAGCATTCAGCGCTCATGCGCTTAATATACCAACTGATGATAGATGGGCTAACAGACGAAAAATATGAACCATCATTTTTTATTTTATGCGGTGTGTCAGATTTTGTAGCATTTAATTTAAGAATAATATATATTCTAAATTTTAGTATGTTATTAGAGATTACTAACACTGGATAATATTATTAGTAATTTTTAAAGGATATAATAGTCAATTGTAATAATTATTAATTAATAAGGATAAATTCGAATTATGCTCTAATATCCTTATTTATCTTTATTATTAATATTTGGGTAGGGGATGATATTATTAGTGGCCTCACTAATAGTGATCTCATTAATTATACTACTTATATCTCCTATCAAACGTTTAGTTTTAAATTTTAGAATATGTTTTAAACGAATAAGATGGAATTTTAGAAAAATATCACAATAACACATCATTTGACACAAAAATCTGTTTGAACTTTGAAACCGTAAAATCAAAGGGGTGGTATGGGTGGGGAAAGAAGCCGTAAAATCAAAAGTTGAAAGAATGAGATCAAAATATTAATAAGCCGAATCAAAATCGAATCGGATTGGTTTGGTTAGTTAGATTCCTGGTTCGTTCATTCAGAGAATAAAATTACAATTAATCGAACCAAACCAATTATATAAATATATACATTTTTAAAATTATATTATATATTAATATAATGAATATAGAATATAAGAAAATAAATACAGTTCATTAAAACTTATTTTATATTAAATTGTTAGAACTTTGAATGCATTGTGATATAACTTAATTAACATTTGCATTTTTGAACTATTTTATATAAATTTGTTTAAACTTTGAAATTAAATTTAAATTTAACTCCCAAGTAAATTATAATGTGTATTTGAATTTTAATTTTAGGCAATGTGTATTAATGTATTGTAATTTTAGGTCCAACACAACAATATATAGATTTGGTCCAAAAAAATTCACAATTTTCTTCCCAATTTATAATTTAAAAAATTGGATTCAATATTTTAAAGCTCTTACTTAGAGATTTGATACACTATTATTTCCTTCATTACATTTTAATTGTCTTTTACTCAATTGCACTGCATTTAAAAGAAATTGATATATTAAATGACTGTGTTAACAGCAAAATAAGATTTTTCATGTAATTTTCTTTTAATTTTAATGAACTTATCGGTGCATAGGGACGAACGTATCAAGGGGCACGCCTCCTATTGAAAAAAAAAATACTAAGTATTTGTCGAACGATTTCTAGGTTACTTCTCCTTCTACTTCTCCTCCCGAACGTCGCTTCTCCTTCTGCGACAATTTCTTTTTCCGATCGAGACTAGAGGTGCATCCGTCGTCCTCCTGAAGTGAAGGTATGTCTCAACTCCCGAGCTCATTTTCCCTCCTACTCTAATACCCTTCCTTTTCCCTCTCACAAATCACAAAGTCGAATTTTCAGGGGCAAAAAATGAAATTAGGTCAAACTTTAAAGAAACACAAGAAAAAAAATCGATCCCGTCATATTTCGCAATTCTTGTGCTCCCATCGGTATAAATCTCTAGGTTCGTCGCTGTCGGTGCATAGCACCATATCATTTCTTTTGAAAAGAAAGGAACTGGGTAATTCCACAAAAGAAACATTTTTTTACAATTACTTCTAGTAGTTTCTTAAAACACAACATTAATGAAGGTAAGTTTTAAAATGCCATATTTAAAAAAAAATGTCACTATTAATAGAGTACTTTTAAGGAAAAATGTTAAATTATGAACGTTTACCTATGTGTAACAAAAATGTGCTACAAGACAGACCCTCTTTAAGCTGCGGAACTAAGGCACGGGTGTGGAGTTGGAATTTCATGTCTCATTTCGTATCTCATTTTCTGTTTCATTGATTATAAAAATTAATATATATGTTTATAAAATGGAAGGGACTTTGTCGTGCTAAGAAGGAGGGTGGTTTGGGTCTCAGGGCGCTTTCAGAGGCCAACAGAGTTTGTTTTTTATAGCTGTGTTGGAGGTTTTTCAACGAAACAGATGCACTTTGGGTTCGGGTTTTGCGAGTAAAGCATTTGAAGGGTAATGGTCTGCCGAAGCCCACCTCCCAAGGGTCAATGATTTGGCGAGCTATGGGGAGAAATTGGGAAGTGGTTCGATGCCATTCGAGATGAACTGTTGGAAATGGGGATAGGATCGACTTTTGGAAGGATGTTTAGGCAGGGGGCAGTCTCTGATGGATGCCGCTACAGGCTACAGCCGCAATCCCTGAGCAGTGGGAAGAGATTCCAATCGCTTGCTTTAGGGAGACATCTGGGGAGTTTGATCTAAGCCCGGTTGCATACCTGTTTTCGGAGGAGACTCTCCGAACCGCTACTAATACTCTGGAGGGAACTCGAGGGGGAGGGGATGATCGCTGCTACTGGAAGCCCCTCAGCGATTGGGCAGTTTTCATCTTCGTCGGCATTCAAGGCATTGATGGAGGTAGGAGTGACGGGTGATCCAACAGTCTGGAAGCTGATTTGGAAATGGAGAGGACCACAACGCATTCGTTCGTTTTTGTGGTTGTGTGCTCACCAAAGGCTCTTGAAGAATGGAGGGAGGTTCTGTCGCCACATTTCAGATGATGCGCGGTGCCCATGGTGCCTTCAGGAGACGAAATCGGTGATACATGTTCTGCGGGACTGTGGAGTGGCTCGAGATTTATGGGCGGCTCTGCTGGTGGATGCGTGCGAAAGGGGGTTTTTTCGGCTGGAGTTTCGAAAATGGTTCGAGGCGGGCATTCGGGGTAACTTCCAAGCGAGTAGAGGGATTGACAATGCTTGCATGTTCGGCTTCGTTTGCTACTGGTTGTAGCGGTGGAGGAATGATTTCATTTTCAAGCAGGAGGTTGAATTGGCAAGTAGGATTACAAGTAGGATTATAACGATTTCCACAGCTTCTAAGGCATGCATATTAGCAATGGAACATCTGAAGGGTAGCGGTTTATCTCAGGATATGGGGCAGTAGGTAGGGATTGGTTGGCAAGCTCCTCCGGAAGGGGGGATTTGCGTAAATACAGACGGAACTGGGGTAATGACTAGAGATTTGCGGCGTGGGCGACTGTGTTGAGGAACCATGATGGGTCTTGGATAGGAGGTGTCGAAGAACAAGGGAGGGATGAGAGGATCTTTCATTCGGAGCTTAGAGGGGTGCTAGTGGGATTGACGGAAGCATGGAAGGGGGGTTGGCGTAAGGTTTGCATCCAGACAGATTGTAGTGAGGTGGTTTCAGTGTTAAATGGGGTGGAGCAAAACAACAGGCTGCATACAGAGTTATTAGAGTTGATTAAGGGGCTCCTTCATCAAGAATGGCAAGTGCAAGTTAGTCATGTATCGTGGGAAGGGAACATGGTAGCGGATTATCTCGCATAGTTGGCGCAATGACGAGCACGACAAGTACACAATGGTTTCGTAACCCTCATCCAAAATTGGCTTCTATTGTGGAGAATGATAGACGTGGTAGAGTAGTTTTGAGGAATATTATGGGCTATATAGTGACCCATACCTCCTCTGATTAAAAAAAATATATATATGTTCAAATTTAAAATTTAAAATATTAAGATTAATTTTTAATAATTAAGATAAGATTTAAAAAAAAATGAAATTAATAAGTGAAACACAAAATGAGATCAAAACTCCAAACTTACGGTTGTGACCGTGTGAGATGTTTTGAAATAAGAAATTCGTTTCGAGATCAATTCAACTCTATATAGAAAAATCGATGCCATCAACACGTATATAAAAATGACAAAAAAAAAAAAAAAAAAAAAAGAAGAAGTTGAGACTTGATGGAAAACAACTGGTCAAACCTGAGAAGTAAACTAGCCGTTAACAAAGACCAGACCTCGTCAAGAGTCTATTAACCTACGAAACACGGATACTTTTTAAATGAGTGTTCGTATGGTCCATTTTATTTTAAATATTTATTATGATAATATCGTTAAAAATATATCATTTTTAAGATAAATAAAGAAGAATTATATTTATATAAGATATCTATATTAATCAAAATACTTTTTGAGAATAATCAGATATCTTATTCTTATATTTAAAATAAAATAATTTGATTTTACACACTTAACTACTTTGAAAACCATGCTTCATGAATACTATATCGATACTCCATGAATACTTTTAAGATTAATTATAATAGGAAAGCAGGGTCGTTTCCGAGAATGTTTAGGTCATGTGTCAAATTATAAAATTAAATATTTTA
>JAOTQG010115755.1:0-11300 GCA_025631175.1 Iris virginica
TAGAAAATGTTGCTTTTTACTGTTATGGTTGTCCACATCGATGAATAGTGAACTGATGACATGGACAACTTGTTTATATACTATAGGTCAATATTTATCACCAAATTTTGCATGCCAAGTATGGAGGCTGGGGTGATTATTTTTTTGTCACTAATGACGTGATCCATTTCAAAATCTAGTTCCTGATCAAAGAACTGCATTTCAATGTCATTTGAAAAACATATTTTTTCATTCCCCTTCACATGTCATCTAGGGGTCCAGATAAAGTAGTTAGATTATCATATAGTATATGATCTAACTACGCCTTGATCCAAGAAAGATGTTAGTCCCTCAGAAGAGCAGCACTAGTAGAGTATTACCTTTCCGCTTGATGAAAGAAGATCCACTATTGCTTCAACCAATGAGCGCTGCAACATTCTCCACCTATGCTCGGGGTTGCTGAAGTCGGGATTGGGACACTATAATCAGATCAAATAGATCTTTCTTCAGTCAGCCAAAAGAGAGACTTTTTAAGTGGGAACAAAAAGAACCTACAACAAAACCCTACACTATCTGAATGGTCATATTGAGAAAAATAAGTGCCGAAGCAGTTCCAAAAACTGCCTTTGCTCTCATCTTTATCTGGATGCGACATGATTACTTAGCATTTTAAGATTTACAGTTTAATATCTCAGAGATCCAGCAGGTCTAGGTTCATTTGCCAACCAGTGATAAGAATACACAAGTAATATGACTGAAAACCATTTGCTATTTATGTGCTCCAGTTGTGATATGTCATAATCTCCCACACACCAAAAGAAGGTTTCACAATGACATTTGTGTTTCAGAATAGATGCTAATTTTATGAGCTAAAAAATAGCTTATTTATAACAACTGTTGGAAAATTTTCAGGTCATAGGAGAGGCATGTAAGGGAAACACCTAATCAGCGTAAGCCACTATACTACCTGTATTGCTACAAGAACTACTTCTCCAGGGTAACTCGAAACTATGGACTGAAATGTTGATGTAGCATTTGTTGCAATGAAATGTCTGAAAAGCAGCAAAGAAGTCAGTGGATAAATGCATCAAGAACAGTAGAAACACTAGACACAGTTAAAACAGATGGATTGTGAATGATGCGACTAAAAAAGTAAAAAGGAAAAGGAAAATGATAACAAGTGCCCGGTTAAGGATTTAAGTTAAGGATTTAAAAATGGAAATGTTTTGCATCCAACAAAAATGTAAAAAATGACATACTTTCTTCCCCTCTTTTTTAATGAGGATTGTTAGTGGTTTCCCACTTAGCCCCAACGAAAAAAAGACATATTAATGCTAAAATGCTGATTTTCCGTGCAAATAGTTTCTAGTTTTGTTCTTAACTAGAGCTATTAGGGCACTTGTTAGCATGACCCTAACAAAAAATACAAACCCAAAGTAGTAAACCCACAGAGAAGAGAAAATGCACTCTGAAAGAGTAGAAAGGAGAGGGGGGGGGGGAGAGAGACTGGAATACGTACACGTTTTTCATGGTAGATTGACGAACAGAGTCTATACAACGCTCTACAAGCTGGAAAAGCCACAAGGTGAAAACCAAGTTCAGAACCTCTTTTTATCTTGTGAAGTGGGCGAGGGAGGGGGAAGGGATAAGTAAAGAGATAATTGACAGAAAGTGCCAGGCCACAGGTGAAACAGCACCTTCCCATTCATCTCCAACCCAAGAAAATTAAGATCCTTCCTCCTGTTTGCCATCCTGAAAAGGAACAGCCCATTACCTGTCATCCATATAAATCTGATTTCAGTAACCAGAATGATGAAGATAATACTTCAAATGAGCAACTTCATGTCCACATCAATGCCACGTCTCAAATCTCATCCATCCACGAAGAAATATCTGCAGCAATATTGGACTACCGTTGCATTCCCTTATAAACAACAGTGGTGATAGCTGTGTAAATATTTCTTGTATTTGAGCGTGTTAGTCTTTTAATATGTGCATGTGGTTCATTTAAATTTATTATAGCTGTGAAGGCAGTTAGTAGTGAGTGAGTTAGTTACATTTTGTTGCAACAGTTCTTTTCCTCTTGTGTATGAGTCAACTATGGTTCAATATTCATTTTCGATGAAGTATGATCAATGAGAATTCCCAATTCATTCTCACAATTCGATTCATTGTTCGATTAATCATATATAACAGGATGTATTACTACATATGTAATCTTTTTATACAAATAGAGGCATATTTTAAAGATTGAAACCAATGTAAAGGAGCAAAGGTGTAGTTCATTCTCAATGAAAACAGAAAATAACAAGTGGGTACTGAATTTACTTCAGCATTTGGGTGCGTATGCCACCAATTGTATGTATCTCTAATAGAAAAGGATCGGATATCAAAAAGTGCAAAAAATAGCAGTTGGATTTCAGGAAAAAAGAAGTATACGAGTATTAGCAGCAATAGTTTTTAATTTTTGATTAGCAGCAGTTCGTCACACTAGGTTTCACATTACAGTTAACTTCAAGTTTACCAAGTGAATGAAAGCTTCAATTTTTCTTCATAACAATTTTACTGTTCCCCGTCCCAAAATGAGCATCATTTTCAGTTTTACGGAAATTCATAAATTTGAGTTTCAAGCATTTTTAATAGCAACGCAACTCAGCCTTGTCCCTAATTACCGAGTTCGGCTACATGAATCATTTTCCGCCATAAGCAATTTTACCAGCGCATACATATAATTACATCATTGCTTGTGCACAATGGGATATTTAGTTTGCAAATGCGAATTTAGTTTATTCATAAGGAAGGAAACACATACTGAGATAGTTTGCAACTGACATTTTTCTTCAGAGAACCTTTCATTATCCAAGCGAGGGTACCATATATACTAAATCCAACTCAACTTGGCCTTTGCCGAATCACTTGAAAGGGTATCATATATCATGTTTACTTTTTCTTTCTTTTACAATTTCTAAGATACACCCATGTTTAAAATGAGAACGGGAAATGAAATTTTAAAGAAGAAAATAGAAAAGAGGACAACTAAAAATAGCTAGGCACAGAACTACTAATCTGAATAATTTTGTAACACCATAGGGAACTTCATTCAGAGCCTTATAGCTAAAAGATTCAATGGTTAACGTATAACATCCCTTATATCCTACATTATTGTTTCACTATCATACATGCATTTATCTTCCCAAGGTTTACCTCACATAATATATTTCAGGGTAAATAGCAAACCCTCAAAAATTTCCACCATAAAGCATTTCCAAACTACTTTTTCCAATATGAGGATAATCTTGAATAATCAGTTTTGGCTGCATTCTTCTTCAAATGGTTGGCCATATTAAAATGGTTTCAACAAACGAACTGTATATTATAATGAGCACATGGTACTTGGATAGACAAAGTTACAGCCTATAAAAGTGTCAATGTTGTATTAACTTGAATCAATGACAACAAAATTACTCTGTTAACTACTGATGCAAGTGACCCTGAAGAACACCAATATCAATCACGAGCCATCAATGCACCAACAGAATGATCAGTTTCACTTAATGTTTTCTCTTTGTTTTATTATAAGAATCTCAAGAGCTATAATAAAGAAAAAGAACAAAGAAATCAACGCACAAAGTACGATGCTGGAAAAAGAGGAGGATATGAGATCGAGGAAATGAAGGAGGACATAAGCTTTGTGTCACAGAGCTGTGTTAGGATCATAATGACAAGCATGTTAAAATTCATAAAGAGCTTTTAGAAGCAGAAAGAAGTGAAGTACCGCTTCCAACATCAACTACCAACGGTTGAGCGGAATCATTATAACATGCATTCCAATCTACCTTAAATGGGTATCCCTGCACAGATGCGTTAAAAATAATCAAGTGAATAATTTTATTTTAATCAGTTAATTTTAAATTTAATCAGAATCGATCCTAAATAAGTGCTCTGTTTGAATTGGCACAAGGTTCTAGAAAAGTAAAAACCTTTAATATGAAAAAAATTCGTGGACATAAAAAACTTATGTGTGGGTCTACGACAAAGCTTGTCAACACAAACCTTCTTTTTTAACCCAAATGGGAATGTTACAAAAATGATGTTTTTTTTTTAATCACCCCAACGATTGGTGGACACTTAGTTAGGATCGGAGAGATATGTACTATGTCTCCCTGAAGCTTCGTAGGTAATAAGCATATGCATCACATCAAAGCTAGAAAAGATTACCACATTAGGCATTACCAAGCATGGTAACTTTAAGAGTTCTCTAGCTCAGACTTAAGTTTCACCACTATTTTTTAGACAAGCTTACAAGTTCTGATTGGAGGTTTCAATTGGTATAGAGGTTTTTCTATTCAGATGTTTCCTAACCAGACGCGTGCTAATTGTAAGAGTAAAATGTGAAACCATACCCTGTCTAAGGCCATGAGTCCGGGAAGCTTTCTTCCTTTGAGAAATTCCCAAACAACAGAAGCATTCTCAATCATCTTATAAACTGGGGCAGAACTAGACTCCTCCTTTACTGCTTGAGATGCCATATTCCCAACAACAGTTATGTCACCACCATTGAGACATAGTTTATCAAGCGTTTGCACCAATATAGATGCTCCACTGCTATCCTGCTTTAATGAACTGAATTTAACTGGACCGATCCACAAAATTTTCTGCAAAAGTCAAAAAGTATACATTGTTACAAGAAACAACAAATAAGTTCAGAGATGAGAGTGCCATACAAAGCCTTGCAAGTCTATATATGCAAGACCCCAGAGCCAAACCACCCGCAAACTTAGGATGTGTTTGGCAGGGAGGTTTTTTGTTTGGTTTGGTTTTATTTGTATGAATTTTATGGTTTTGTAGTTTTTGGTTTGGTTTTGGTTTTTACCAATTTTGCCCTTTAAATTTTTAAAAGTTACATATGATGTGATGTTTGATAGGATATAAAGCTGGAGAGAGAAAGAGAGTGTGGTAGGTGGGAGTTGATGTAATGTTTGAGGATATAAAGGCGGGTATAGGGGTATGTAAAATTAGTAGGTATGAGTGGGAAAATCAAGGTTTTTGAAACCAACCTAGTGAACAAAAAAATATGATTTTTTGAAACAAAAGTTCCAAAATCCTCAATTGAACGGATCCCTATTGATTTTGGGTTGGATGGCTTCAGATGATTTTCTTTTAACAGAAAAAGAAGGGTGTAATAGATAGAAAGTAAGATATAAAGGACTGATGAGCAGTCCATCAAAAACACAAAGAAAGAAGAAAATTCTAGAACAATGCACCTGTGAGCTAAACAAAAAACACCAATCCCACTGCATATCCACCACCAGAACCCCTCTAAAAGAACCTCTAACAGAACCCCACATCGAAGCCAAAAAAAACACTCTATCCCACACCAATGAACCTGACAACTCCTGACCTTGAAAGTTTTAGGAATTGCATTCATTCCAGATGCACCATAAGATTGCAAAGATCCCAGAAAGCCAGAGCAAATTTGCATCCCTGCTTTTTCCGAATTCTCAAACATGGATAAGGACTTAGAGATAGACCTCGGGCTAACCCAAGGTTCACCTGCCACCCCGTATAAGCTGTTCCACAAAAAAATGGCAACCTTCCAATGAAGAAACAAGTGGTTATGTGATTCAATCACGCACCAATCAGGGGAGATCATCTTATAAGGTCTACCGATCCGATAAGCCAACCCATTTCTTCTCATGTCATTAGTATTAAGCTTGTGGAGAACCAGAGACCAAACAAATGCCTACTTTTTATCACATGACCTATGTATATAAAGACATCAGTTCAATGAGAATCTTCTCTTTCGCCAAAGAACTACCTTAGAAACAGCTTTATATGCAAGAAAATCTTTCAAGAAGAAAAGAATAGCCATCACCCTCAAAATAAGTCAAATTGACTGCACCAAGACTCTTTTCCGGTGGAGGCCACCGTCAGAAATCATCCATTTTCCATTTTTCATACATAAGCTTTCAGCTAACCCGTACTCCACATTTGATACCTGTCTCAAAATGTGCAGAGTTATATGCAGCCTCATGGTTACTACAATTTTCTAGCTTATAATCATGGAGATGAAGAAGGTCTGCAGAGTACAATAATGGTGTCCATAACAATGCTCGCCACTTTACTACACTCGAGTTATAGCTGCATAAAAAATGTTTCCTTACAATTTAATTGGCCACAAACGTGATAACATTTGTATTTTTGGATATGCGTTCAAGGCCAACGAGAGAGAAGGGGAAACAAGATTCTCATTGCCAAGAAGTTAATGTTTAGAAGGGTCCATTCAGCTTATGATACATCAAAAGGGAACTGCACACCCTCCACGCTTGAGGATAGATAACATGAAAGTGGATTTGATAATCACAGAAAGCCAATGATGTCCTTAATATCCTCATCCACTTAATCCGGCCATAACCACACCCAAATCTAACTTTCCACCTATGTTGGCCCTATGTATACTTAAAATGCTTCAAAAACATTTCAAACAATTAATAACTAACTCTTTTGACAACCATAATCAGTGAGGACTTTCATTTGACGTACTACCCACTTCCACATCTAATGACACATAAAAACATGATCTAGGAATCTGCAAATCAAACTTTTACTTTCCAACAACTGGTGAAACACTTTTCCTTCAGTGAAGTAAAATGAATAAAACATGCCATTAGAGTTCAAAGGAGATTTTAAAGGCACTTTGATACAATGTATAATATTAGGTGACCCCAATCTTCAAATTTGATTGCAAGACTCTCTTTGACAAAGTTCAATATTTACTCTCCGTTATACGAAAACATCTGATAGTAATCCCCTGAAACAACCTAGAGTAATGTTATCTCAAAAAGTGGCAGAAGGTCAGAATCAATTGCTGAAGCGTAGGCCTCTTATTTAACAATGGAAATATGTGTTCTTCCACCAAGCCCCTTTAGAGCCAAAAAAAATCTCCATGACATCTCATTTATTTGCGAAGGAGTCGGATGATAAAAACTTATCCATGAAATATTCGAAATGGGCAAAAGGCTGCACCATTATTGTATTATGTAAAACTGCAATAGTGTTTTATAAAGACACCTGCTAATGAATGTCCCTGTGGCACTTGTTAAGGATCTAGATCGATTAATGGTTGACATTGAGAAAAGCACCTACACATTGGTATTTATTACCAATAGAAACTAGTTCCATCAACGGAACCCAAACAAGTGTCCCCCGGAGAATGGTCAAGCAAAACCTTTAACAAATCAAATTAGTATTCTGTTGTATGAGTAGTGTCCCCAAGGGATTTCTTTTTTTTTTCTTTTTTTTTTTGAGTCAAAAAGCATTATATATCATTAATTAACAGTAAATATGCAATATATACGATTTACACCACTCATCAAAGGACCCCCGCAAATTGCCTCTATAATACCAACGGAAATTGAGAAAGAAGCCTAAAATACTTGGTCCAATTAGTGATACCTACGATGCATCAAACTACAATTAAGTAAGTGTTGTACATTACCTCACATTTCACAAGCAAGGAGGTTATATCTTTCAATGACTTAGGCCCTAGGGCAACAGGTGACCAACCTAATGCAAGAAACATAGATCATAAAACAAAATTTAGAACATTGAGCAACAATGACAAAGTTCTAAGAAACTGAGACCAAACACAGACAAAACAAATCTAAAGGAAGAAATGAGGAAAATCATAAGTCAGCTGCATTGGTTCTCTTTCATACACATTTAAGCATATAGTACATACATACTGACAGTGGGAATTACAGTTATTTCTATACTCCTCTCAACATTTGCTGCCATTTACATAAAGGCACACATACATATACGAAAAGATATATTTACACTAGCAGATAGAACAAACGCAAAACCAGTTATTGGGGGATAAAAAGATGGTATTGAAGACGTGTTAAGTCCCCAACACATCTAAAGGCTTAAAACTAGGATAACTATGTCAATCATGCACTCGTGTGCAACTCCAGACCTGTATGAGGGCAAAACAAAATGCATGGACTCACACTAACATGCACAAAACAGGAGACAAGTGCAAGCACCTTACACCAGATCTTGCAAAACTGAAGCTATTTGCAGTGTCAAGTCAGGCTTAAAAGGCTTATGCTAAAAGGGAGAATGCCCAACTACATATGGCATGATTTAACTAGAAGCGCGAGATGCAAAGCTCAAGATCCACTAAGCATATCATATTTAAGCTTGGATTTGGATGACTAATCTATCGTAAAACTTGAAATGGTGAAGAGTAAACCATATCACCTTACTCTCTATCTACACAGAGTAATTTAATTATTCATTGACGAAATATGCTAAGGAAAAAGGAAGATAGATGCTGATTCCAGATGCAAGTTTAATTTTGTATTATCACCTACATGCTTTTATTCGCTCTGAACTTCACATGTTGTCATAATATGTCCACTGTAATACCACTATATAATTACAAGCTGGGACTACATTGTAATACCACTATATTACAGAAACCTGAGATGCAAAGGTCAATTTTCTGGGGGGAAAAACATTGTGCAAATATTGAAGAGCAAGAAACATTTAAAAGATTCTCTGCGACTACTATTTCTCCCTTATGAACAATTATAGGATAGGTGTATAATCATGGCATGGTTTAGTATCGAAGCCATATAAACTTGCTCAAAGCCGACAAACTGAAGCAATATGTAGACTTGAAGCTAATTTAAAAACTGATCACAACCTTACCATTAAGAATTCCATTAGCAGGAAACAGCTCCAACTGCTTTTGGAGATGTTCATTCATGCACCAAAAATCTTTAGGAAAAACAATGGGAATCCTTCTAGATTCAGCGATTTGGATTAATTTATGAGCTGCTTTAAGCGCTCCACGTTCGACTAATTTCCTAGGAACATGTAGTCCTTGGGCATGCATTATTTGAAATGCCATATCTCCAACAAACAGCAGACCATCACAACTAGAGGATAAATATTGCAATGCATCTGCTTTATATGATAGATTACCTCCCCCAATCTGCACTGAAAACAAAGTACTTATAATGTACAGCTAAGGAAGCTATGATTCAAGTACTAGGCACAAAGGAATATAGGACAAAACTGACACTGAGCTAGAAGCTTACAATGGCAATATAATGTTTTCCGTTGGTTCGGAATGCGTTCTTCAGTTGACATAAGCCCTCCTCAAAGTAGAAACCAGCTAAAGAGGCATAGACGAAAGAAGTAACACCAACAGTTGATGCAAGAACTTTATGAGACTGGAAAAAATCATCATTTACAAAGATGTCAACCCCAGTTGATATTTCTTCAGCAAACTTTGAGCAATTTGCATTGTCTTGCTTAAATTGAGAAAGATTCTCTAATAGATAAATACTAGATCTATCATTATCTTCCCATTTTCGCTGCATTTCTCCGGGAAAATATTCCACCGCTGCAACTCGGAGTTGGAGAATTGATGACAAATGTGCTGGAAATAAAGAGAGAGATGAGTTGTGCAGGCCTTGCCAAGTTGAACATGAGTTGGAACAGCTGAGCAGAAGAATAAAAAGAACAGTATTAAGTGCATACCTGCAACTGACTCTAGTGAATGAAGCTCTGTATTGGTTTTTGTAGTCCAGCTACTCACTAAAACTACCTTAGCTCCAGCTTCATACAAATACTTGATGGTGGAAAGAGCAGTTGTGATGGATGAAGTCTGTTTTTTTCCAAGTAGGACACTAGAATCAAATCTGACCATGACAACTTTCCAAAGAAGCTCGTCCTTCGGAAAGTCTCTAAGTGTCCGTACATGTGGAAGCAGATCAGATTTTGCTCCTTCACAAAAGTAGGCCTAAATAACAAACTCATTAGAGTTGATAAACATCAGCTTACCGATCTATATCCAGTTAATATTTAAACCAATTGCATTGCATTCTTATAGCTTAGAGATTTAACATATCCAAAAATGAATATGTCTGGATGGACCTTATAGTACTTTTAGTTGTTGTCAGTTGCATGTTGAATAGTAAGGTAGTTCGTAAAGCTAGATAAGTAGTATAATGTACGTTCAACATCATATTTTTCATATTAGATATTACAACTCTTTAACTTGTCTACTTACAAATACTTTTATACTCCCAGTCCTGGATGCCCATCCTAATCAAATCTGGATCCCCACATCTAGTCCACCTCAAGTGCAGAGCATTAGTAGATCCAAGTCTAAAGTCCACAAGTCAGATTTTCTTTTCCTTTCTTTTTCTTCTTTCCTTCTTCTGGAAGTGAGCAAAGGAAGATTCAAATCTGTATATCCTCATAAAATGGCTCCAAAAAGAGATATTTCTTGACAAGAAATGTTTCAAGGCTTGTGGTTCAGTACTTCAGTTTACATGAGTTAAATCTATCTTGACTCAACTCAACCTTTGTGTCAGTCACTGAATCGGCTACATAAATCCTTTTCCTCCATTCGATATGGTCCAATCCAAGGTCATCACATGTTCACATTCCTTTATATCTTTCTCTATTGTATATGTGCATGTTAGCTTAGGTTTTCCCCTACACCTGGCTTGGTTAAGATTGATATCATCACACCTTCTAATGGGTGCACTAAGAGACCTGTGTTCTCTGTGTCCAAACCATCTTAAGCGAC
Organism: Iris virginica; assembly: GCA_025631175.1. Taxonomy (NCBI): domain Eukaryota; kingdom Viridiplantae; phylum Streptophyta; class Magnoliopsida; order Asparagales; family Iridaceae; genus Iris; species Iris virginica. The sequence continues at coordinate 10,592 of JAOTQG010115755.1, forward strand.
CGTCTCTCGTTTTCTCTAATATAGAAGCGACTTGACTGATACAACATTGTCATGGAATGCAAAGAGTTCTTGGATTACCTTATCTGGAATTGGATATATCTCAGAACGATCTATCACATCTGAAGTACCTGCTGGAAAGTGGATACAATGATGTCATTAAATGATAACCTGGAATAAATAACACTTTAAACTCAAGCATCAGTGCAGTTTGATTAATAACCTCGTAACAACAATTTTGTGCCTCGAGATTTCACAAGTGCCCCATATGTCCCACTATATAATGATTTATGTTGATACGGTGTGATGGAGTAGCTGTGAAAGCTATAGAACCTTGAGCTGTTAAAATAGGAAGTTCCCTGTAGTAGATCCAGAAGTTGGCTCATCTATTGAAACAGGAAATATCGATAGCAACTGCAACAGAGAAACGTCTATACAATCACATACAATATGGTGAGTGAAAATTAATAAGTTAATCCATATAAGCAGTTACTTAAGGCCAGTTAATTGATTAATTTATCGAGAAAACGATTAATTAAAAGAAGTTTGACATTTACCTAGTTGAACCAAACATAGTGGTAGCATGAGTCCCCTGTAATGCAACAAAGCTCAAAAATAGGGAGCATAAAAATACATATATATATACGTACATATGTATAGGGGCTTATTCCACTACAAACCACTTTTTCGTACAAACCGTACGAACCAGCTG